>CBVK0103817922.1:0-10046 GCA_900067695.1 Picea abies | reverse complement strand
TCTAGCGTTTGACCTCTTGTTATCAAGGTTTATCTACCGTGAGCTTGTGGTTTTTTTGTCACATACCTATACTATCTCTTGATTCTTCCCATTTTCATTCAATGCTCAAGATTCGCTTAGTCATTTGGGAGCTTCAGCCTAATCCTGGTTAGTGATTCTATCTTTACTTTGATAAGTGATATCGTAATTTATTTAGAGGGTTCCATTACTTTAGTTGTCGAAGGTGTTTATTTTCTATCTCTAGTTGAAGCTCGTATGCACATTTTCTTTATTCTGTGTAATACTCACATTACTGTCGCTTTCATGACCTTGCCTTCTTTTTTGGTTTGGAGACCTTACATGCCATTCCGGGAAATGAATGTTCTAGCTACCTTGTGCTTCTTATATAATTTTCTTAGTGATAACAAATATTTTTTTTGGATACTTTGACAAATGACTGGCCCTTTTCTATGTGTGAGGGTACACATCAGAAAGGAAATATGGCTCTCATTGGTTGAACCATTCTTTTGAGTCCCATTTTGGGTACAAGTTACACCTGGTAACAAATTCATACTCTAACTCTTCATCATTTTCCTTATAAAAGTTTTGGTTTCCTTTTTTAATAGTTGTGCATCCATGCAGGTGTGTTCAAACAAACTGGTAGGGTTCATCCTGAATCAACTTCCTGCAAAACCTTGTAAGTTTACCTTGAGTGTTTTTCTTTTCTAGTTCTGATAATTTACCATATGGAGCTGCCACTCTAATTTTTGCATTTGAAAACCTTGTGGAAGGTAATGGATATTGTTTCTCAGCCACAGTGTTCAACCTTGAGAGGTAACTTGGTTTCTAAAGTATACCCTAGATACGGAGGAGGGTTTTTTACCATCTCCTATGTTTCAATTAGTGGGATGGTTACTTATCCTAGCTCTGTCGACTATTTTTGTATATTTTAAACAATAAGAAGTGTATTTGTTATTTTCTCTGTGTTTTTTTTGCAAAGATTCTCCGAACGTATCATTGTGTATGAGGGTTCTATTACTCTTTTTGAATTTAAAACTAGTATTGGGATAATCCCCTATCTATGTTAAAATGGATTTCACTCCCTTCAATTTACAGAGTCAGGTCGATAATGATGTAGCTCTGTTAACTATTTATTAATGGAAAATTTTCGTTTTCTTTTTCCAGTTTATAGTTGTCAGTTGTTCGACCCTTTACTTTCCATGCTCTTATAATTTTCTTAGTTTCATTTTTATTTAAAGAGTATTACATAAACTATGAGACCCATTTAAGCTTGTCATTATGTACTTAGTTGTTGATACCATTAACGTTTTGTTTACATTCTAGATTTTATTCATAGAAACAAAATTATTGTTTAGCATTTATCCTCTTGGTTGTATTTCCACTTATAGTTTTCATATATGTATATATACTCTATAATTTTGTTCACTGCAATAGCATTATTGTTTTAGCATATGGCATGTTGGTTGTACTTCAATTTACATAGTATTCCTGTGTGATACAATTCTATTTATACTTTCTGCAATTGAACCTGATTGTGGATATAATCGATACTTTAGAATATATCATGGAAACCATATACTGAAATGAAATAAATGAGAACCTCTAATCTCTAGTTAGATTTGAATCGTTAAATATTTAACCATAATTTACAAATAAAACATCAAATTTACTCGAATATAGTATCTCATAATTACAATTGAACAATAAAATAACCAGAATAGAATATCCACTGATTACTAAAGGAACAATAACTCAATCCAGAACAAAATGGAAGAAAAACATGTAACTAAGAATTCCTTGGAGGAAAACACATGTCAAGTGGGTTGTTCCTCTCAACCTTATATCAAAGTTTCCACATATTCCCACTCTGTCACCCNNNTTATATCAAAGTTTCCACATATTCCCACTCTGTCACCCCTGAGCTAAATCTTGATCCAATAAACTGTCCAAGTGACTTGTTGTAGTTCCATAGGGTTATAAGTAGTACGTGAAGATTTCTGTGTTTCATGTAATTATTTCTCATATTTCACATATGATCAGAATGGCATACCATTCTTTTTGTTATCTTTTCTTTTATAATATTTTCCTACATCTTTGACATTTGTACGAGCCTCCTTCTCATTGCCTATGTGTCAAATTGACTTTTTCTCATTTAACACCTATCATTCTGATTTTTACACATGATCCTAAAAAACTGAGATCTTGTCTCACTTTTGTTGAGTTAACTCAACAAATATTCACCACTTGTCCCCCTTCTGTTATCACTTTGTAGTTCTCTCTGGATCAACATATTTTCTCTTCTAACAATCCCACTTCACATGTGCTTTCTTTTTTCTTTTCTTTTTTATTAATAAAATAATTGCTAAAACAAGAAGTTTTGAATTAGATCACTAGGATAAACAATGTGTTGATAACAAAAGAATACAAAATAATTGAGTTCAAAATTTTTGGGTATCACATCCACCACCCCTTAGAACTTAACTATCTAATTTTGATCTGGCTCATTCTCGAACATAAATGGATATGCCTTCTACATATGATCCTCCATTTCCCATGTAGCCTTTTTAGGACTAAGGTGCCTCTATTGCACCTTTACATGTCCAATGGATCAATTCCAGAGTGTAAGCTCCCTCCTATTGAGAATATGATCTAGATATACTGGGAACTAGCCCTCGAGCTCTGCCTGTATTATATTCCACTCCATAACATGAGTAGGATCATGTATATATTTTTTAATAAGGAAACATGGAATATATCATGTACTTGTACCATGGCTGGAAGTGCAAGATGATAGGCTACATGACCTATTCATGCAAGCACTTCAAAGGGACCACAATATCTAGGAGTTAATTTAATATACTTTCCCAATCTTAAAGAACTTCTCTTCGTCTTACTCTTATATACACATGGTCTCCAATATTGAACTCCCTTGGAGTTCTTTTGGAGTCTACATAGATTTTCTTCCTGTCATGTGCTACTTTCAAATCTTGTTGTACTTTCTTTATTGTTAGTTCCATTTACTTTAACATTTCAGGTCCTATCATTAATCTATTTACATGATTACTCAAGGAAACATGGGTATTACATTTTATTCCATAATGAATTTCAAAAGGACTAAGTGTACCTAAAGCTTGGTAATGATTATTATATGTGAATTCAACCAAATGTAGATATTCTTCCCATTTGTTTGTTCTATCCATAAAATACATTATGAGAATGTATTCTACTATTTTATTAGTTTTTTCAATTTTCCCATCTGTCTGAGGACGGTAAGTAGTGCTAAAGTTTAATTATGTGTCTAATCCTCTAAATAGGGATTTCCAAAAGTTTCCTGTAAATTTTGTATCTCTATCTCAGATTATAGTTTTAGAAATTCCGTATAGTCGAAAGGTTACCTTCATAAATATATATGCTATGTTAATGGATTTATAAGTGGATTTAACTAGTATGAAGTGTGCTTCTTTAATAAAACATCAAATTTACTCGAATATAGTATCTCATAATTACAATTGAACAATAAAATAACCAGAATAGAATATCCATTGATTACTAAAGGAACAATAACTCAATCTAAAACAAAATGGAAGAAAAACATGTAAATAAGAATTCCTTGGAGGAAAACACATGTCAAGTGGGTTGTTTCTCTTAACCTTATATCAAAGTTTCCACATATTCCCACTATGTCACCCCTGAGCTAAATCTTGATCGAATAAACTATCCAAGTGACTTGTTGTAGTTCCATAGGGTTATAAGCAATACGTGAAGATTTCTCCGTTTCATGTAATTATTTCTCATATTCCACATATGATTAGAATGGCATCCCATTATTTTTGTTATCTTTTATAATATTTTCCTACATCTTTGACATTTGTACAAGCCTCCTTTTCATTGCCTACCTGTCAAATTTATTTTTTCTCATTTAACACTTGTCATTCTGATTTTTACACATGTTACTAAAAAACTAAAATCTTGTCTCACTTTTGTTGAGTTAGCTCAACAAATATTCACCACTTGTCCCCCTTCTTCTATGACTTTGTAGTTCTCTCTGGATCAACATATTTTCTCTTCTAACAATCCCACTTCATGTGTTCTTTCTTTTTTCTTTTTTTTATTAATAAAATAATTTCTAAAACAAGAAGTTTTGAATTAGATCACTAGGATAAATAATGTGTTGATAACAAAAGAATAAAAAATAATTGAGTTTGAAATTTTTGGGTATCACATCCACCACCCCTTAGAACTTAACTATCTAATTTTGATCTAGCTCATTCTCGAACATAAATGGATATGCCTTCTGCATATGATCCTCCATTTTCCATGTAGCCTCTTTAAGACTAAGGTGCCTCTACTGCACCTTTACATGTCCAATGGCTCAATTCCAGAGTGTAAGCTCCCTCCTATTGAGAATATGATCTAGATATACTGGGAACTGGCCCTCGGGCTCCGCCTGTATTATATTCCACTCCATAACATGGGTAGGATCATTTATATATTTTTTCAATAAGGAAACATGGAATATATCATGTACTTTTACCATGGTTGGAAGTGCAAGATGATAGGCTACATGTCCTATTCATGCAAGAACTTCAAAGGGACCACAATATCTAGGAGTTAATTTAATATAATTTCCCAATCTTAAAGAACGCCTTTTGGTCTTACTCTTATATACACATGATCTCCAATATTGAACTCCCTTGGAGTTCTTTCAGAGTCTGCATAGATTTTGTTCCCATCATGTTCTACTTTCAAATTCTGTTGTACCTTCTTTATTGTTAGTTCCATTTACTTTAACATTTCAGGTCCTATCATTAATCTATTTACATGATTATTGAAGGAAACATGGGTATCACATTTTATTCCATAATGAATTTCAAAAGGACTAAGTGTAACTGAAGCTTGGTAATGATTATTACATGTGAATTCAACCAAATCTAGATATTCTTCCCATTTGTTTGTTCTATCCATAAAATACATTATGAACATGTATTATACTATTTTATTAGTTCTTTCAATTTTCCCATCTGTCTGAGGATTGTAAGCAGTGTTAAAGTTTAATTGTGTGTCTAATCCTTTAAATAGGGCTTTCCAAAAGTTTCCTGTAAATTTTGTATCTCTATCTCAGATTATAGTTTTAGGAATTTCGTGTAGTCTAAAGGTTTCCTTCATAGATATATATGTTGTGTTAATGGATTTATAAGTGGATTTAACTAGTATGAAGTGTGCTTCTTTACTCAATTTATCAACAACAAACATTATAGAATCATTATGTTTACTACTTTAAGGAAAAACCTGTTATAAATTCCATACTTATAATTTCTCATTTCCATTCAGGAACGGGTAGGGGTTGTAATAATCCTACTAGATGTCGATGTTCAACTTTAACTTGTTGACATTCTATGCACTTAGCTAAGTACTCAACAATTTCTCCTTTCATGTTAGGCCAATAAAATTCCTTTCTTAACATAATAATTATTTTTTGATAGCCAAGATGTCAAGAGTAATGATTTGTATGTAATTCGTTCAGTATTAGTAATTTAATTTCCTTTGCTTTAGGTATATACAATCTATTTTTATACATCAACAATCAATTTTTAGAAATTCCGAAGTTTGTTTTTTCAGTTTCAACTTGATTTTCTATCAATTTTGAGTTAATACTTTGATATTCTATATCCTTTTTAGACACAATCTTCACTTTTTACTCTAAATATGTTTCATTATTAATTCTCATAATTGTATAAATCAAATTTTGTATATTTTCTCAAGGAGTCAACTGCCTTCTCTTTATATGTCTTATTTCAAAATCGTATTCGTTGAACAAGGATAAGCACCTTCCTTGTAGAGTGTTGAGATTATTTTTATCAAATAGGTACTTTAAATCAATATTGTCTGACATCAATAAGAATTTCCATCCTATCAAATAATGTCTCCACATCTTTAGTGCGTGTATTATCGCAACTATTTCTAAGTTGTGTGTTACATGATGTCTTTTGTGTTCCTTAATATTCATATATTCATAAGAAATTACATTATTATCCTACATTATTACTCCTCCCAGTCCTTCAATCCATGCATCCATGCATATAGCAAAGTTCTTATATGGAGATTTGTTATTTTTACTTTAGGAGTTGTTGTTAGGAGATGTTTTGTTTTTCAAAACTTTCTTGGTAATTTTCAAACCATATAAATTTTGTTCCTTTCTTTTGTAGGGATGTTATAGGATGCACAATCTTTGAAAACCATTAAATAAACTTTCAGTAATAGCCTTCTATACCCATAAATGATCTTATGTCTAAAACATGCTTTGGAATAATCCAATCGATAATGGATTTTATTTTCTCAAGGTCAATAACTATTCCTTATTTAGAAAATACATGTCCTAAATATTGAATTGTGTCCCTATAAAAATCACATTTACTAAGTTTAGCATATAGATTCTATTCTCTCAATATTTGTAGAACTATTATTAAGTGTTCTTCATGATCTTATTCATTCTTTAAGTAGATTAGTATATCATCGATGAAGACTATTATAAATTTATCTAAGTATATAATTAGAATACTATTCATTAGACACATGAATGAAGATGGGGCATTTTTTAACATTAGACACATGAATGAAGATGGGGCATTTTTTAACCCAAATGATATCACTACAAACTCGTAATGCCCATATCGCGTCCTAAAAGATGTTTTGTATATATCTTCGCCTTTAATTCTTACTTGATGATATATTTCTTCTAAATTGATTTTTGAAAAGACAGTTGCCCCACGTACATGATTGAATAGATCATCGATGCGTGGTAAATGATATCGATTTTTCATTTTCATTTTATTAAGTTTTCGATAGTCTATACATAGTCGTAAGGTTCCATATTTCTTCGTGACAAATAGTATCAATGCTCACCAAGGAGATACACTTGGTTCAATATATTTTTTGTCTATTAATTCTTGAAGTTTATATTGTAGTTCATTAAGCTCTAAAATATTCATCTAATATGGATTCTTTGGAGACTTTGAAACTAGCACCGCTCCAGGTAGTAAGTATATAGAGAAATATATCTCTCTCTTAGGAGGTAATCCAGGAATCTCTTGGAGTACACCTTGAAATTCTTGTAATATAGGAAAATTTTCTATATCTTTCCTACTTTCTTCTTTTTCATTATCTAATACATGAACAACAAATACTTTTCATCTCTCACAAACAAATATTTTAATTTGCAAGGATGGGATCTTTCTAATACTAATGATTCTTGGTATTCCTAATGTTTTTCATAACAATTTAGAATTACCTTATATTTTCTCACCAATCCATGATGATTAATACATCATATGATCCTAGCTGTAAAACATTCAAATATCCTTGAGTTTTAAAACCATTCATACTAATTTCACAACCTTTGACAAGACTTGTAGCATTCCCTTTTTTTCCTGTAGAAAGTTGTACTAGACATACTAGGATATCCCCCCCCAAAAAATATTTTTGGAATTTAAATTTGCTGGAAATTTATTTCCATTTTTAGTAAATTAGAATTTGGAAAGTTTTTTCCTTTTATGGCAATTCCGAATTTCGAATTTGATAATTTTGATTAATTATTATGAATGTTGGGCAGAGTTCTAATTGGACTCAACTAACTATTTGACTATGACACTTGTATAAAAACAAAACATTTATATTAATTGCAAGAGAACAAATGGAACAACCATGTTAAAAATCAGCTGACCATGACTCCATGAGTGGAGAACATGTTGGAACTGCCTCTGGGCTGATTATTACAAGTGGCAAATTAGAGTTTTGGCCACTAGCGGCCCTGAAAATCAAGGATTAAGAAAAGCTGGGAAAATCCCCAAAGGAGGGAAAAAGACCTGGGCAAAAATTGATAAATAGCATATGCAAGGAGGCAGGATGTTGTCAAGTATGTTGGGAAAGGATTGCGAGTCCTCTTACTGTTATGAGCACTGCCGAGCAAGTGTGAGTCAGGGGATAACTTCTTAAAAATTTGGAATATTTTTGAGGACTCTCCAAGTTCTCCCTCATGGATTCATGGTGAGGCTAGGGGGTGAGCTCGGTAAGTGATTTGGCTGCCCTATTCTATGGTTTGAAGAAACATGGCTATTCCCTTTGTCTTCCCACGGATTGGATTCAAATATGTTGATCTACCCCTCTCTATTTTAAATGGCTATGTTTGATTGATGGGAGGTATTTGTTGAGTGATTATATATAATTGCACTATTGTAAACCTTTCCCTCTTTGTTCTTGGGTGTTTTGTGAGTAACTGATATTATGCATCTAATTGTTTCTAAATTTGAAATAATTCTTTCAATAGATGACATTTATCGTGGTACTAAATTTACAATCACAGTGTAAATTTTGGAGTGGTCCCTCTCGAAATCTGCAAGTACTAGGAAAATTTATTTTTATACGAGTTGAGTTTAAGAAAGTCGATCCATCTACGAGTTAGGTTTAATATGAAGTCAAAATGATAGGATGCTCTGTGTGTGTGAAGAAGACCAATCCGTGTAGATACAGGTTTATTTTTGTGACAAAAGTATTAACAGATCCAAAACTGAGCAATTCAGAATTGAGTAAATTTGTGCTGAAAGGAAATAGGTAGTTCCATCGCTAGAATTAGATTTCCAAACAATCTTGTCCCTTAAAGAAATTCCTTGTTTCTTACTTTAAGAATTGAAGAGAATATGAACTAGCAAGAACCAATGGATCACAGGGACACTCATGGATTTATCTACATATGTGTCTTTGCTTGCTTTGTATGATTTTTTTTTGTATGCACTAACTACATGCAATCAAAATACTAGATGTGTATAGAATGAAAAAATTCGGAAAGTTAAAGAATTCTGGGAACCCCAAAATCCTAAAAGGCGGGTCTCACCTTTTCTTTTCTTTTCCACATTTCGGAAGTTTGGTTAGATTGATGTTTGGGCACCGGAAATTGCGAAGTTCTGAACCCTGAAATCTCGAAATGCAGGACCCACCTTTCCTTTTTCGCATTTTCAGAAGTTTATTTATGTTGATATTTGGACACTGGAACTCGCGAAATTTCGAACCCCAAAATCCCAAAATGAGGGTCTCACCTTTCTTTTGTTTCGCATTTCGAAAGTTTGTTTATGTTTACGTTTGGACACCGGAACTTGTGAAGTTTTGAACCTCGAAATTCTGAAATGCGGAACCCACCTTTCCTTTTTTGCATTTTTGGAAGTTTGTTTATGTTGATATTGTGACACTGGAACTCATGAAGTTTCAAATCCCGAAATCTCAAAATGAGGGTCTCACCTTTCTTTTGTTTCTTATTTCAGAAGTTTGTTTATGTTGACGTTTGGACATCAGAATTCGTGAAGTTACGAACCCCGAAATCCTGAAATGCGAGACCCACCTTTCCTTTCTCACATTTTTCGGAAGTTTGTTTATGTTGATGTTTGGACACTGGAACTCACGAAGTTTTGAACCCCAAAATCCCGAAATGCAGGTCCCACCTTTCCTTTTTTGCATTTCGGAGGTTTGTATATGTTGTTGCTTGGACACTTGTACTCACGAAATCCCGAAGTACTGGTCACCTTTCGTAATTTCGAGAGTTGTTGTGTGTTGTTGTTTGGGCACTTGTACTTGCAAAATCCAGTAGTATTGATCACCTTTCGCAATTTCGGGAGTTGTTGTGTGTTTTTGTTTGGGCACTTGTACTCGCAAAATCCCAAACTCCAAAATCCCAAAGTACTGGTCACTTTTCGTAATTTCAGGAGTTGTTGTGTGTTGATGTTTGGCTTTTGTACTCGCAAAGCCCCGAACCCCAAAACCCTGAAGTGCTAGCCCACAGTCTTTCCATATTTCGGATTTTGGAAAACAACATAATCCTTTGTTTTGTTTCACGCTTGTGATCATCGAAACCTGATTGACCTTTGTTTCTTCACAAAACTGTAGGAACATAGTAGGAATTATTGTTATAGGAACAACTCAAATACTGTAATGAATGGACTGGTAGAAAATGTTGGAGGATCTTCATCTGGGATAGAAGTATAATAATAACAGTTCATATT
>CBVK0103817911.1:0-12065 GCA_900067695.1 Picea abies | reverse complement strand
CTTGATTATTCTTGGTGAAGTAAGTAGAAAATATGCAATTTGTTTATGTTAAATTCTTGTGGTAAATTTTACTTGGTTCATGTTAAATATTATGAAATTTCTTGCTCAAAACACTACAAGAGAAACATGAGTTACTATCTTTTTATATATAGTCTTCCACTTGTTAAATTTCCCAAAGTACATCTTGTTTAGAAGTAGCTATTAAAGCCCTTCTTACTAGCACTTTAGTAGCCCTACTCTAATTTCCTATTGTGTATATACTTCCAAATTGTCCAAGGAAAGAGAAACTGTGAGGGCCTAAGTCTTCTTACTTTCTAGCCAAATTTCTCTTAAGGAATTGGGTGTTTGAGGCCTTGGGTTACCAAAACCTCCTCCATCCATTCCATCTCCTTTGGATAAGCACTATCATTTTTATTTTACTCTAAGATCTATTGCTGATATTTTTTACTCCATATACCCTAAAAGGCACTAGTTTACTCACCTTGGTGATTAATTTGCTCAAACAACTTTCCTTGAAACTTTTACTAACTCTTACTAACTTTGAACTAGACTAACTCCCTAACAAACTTGTTTTTGTTGCAAAATATTTCTACAACCATCTTACAGTAGGAAAATTCATCTTTAAAAGTGACATTAAAAGATGATTTGACATTTCCAACTTTTCTTTTGACAAGTTGTCATCACTCTGTCAAATTAGAGCTATATTCTCTTGTCATTTCCAAGAAATTTTGAAGCATAATTACTGTGGTTGTTACAAAACATTAATTTTTGTTATAGATAATTACTTTGTTGCAGTATTATATCACCTTACTTATTTTCCATAGGTTCATGGTTTTATGAAGCACTAACATCATATGGTACCTTGAAATTGCATGATTTTTCTATTGTTGTATTGTTCTAGGAAGGTACACCTCATTTATCATTTGCTTCATTTCTATAAGACATAAAAGAAACTTTGAAATTGAGTGACCTGTGAAAGGGGGGGGAACTTTCTTGTACTTTTTCCTTAGCCTTCTCAAACCCTCAGGTCACTAGGGATGTCTCCCCTGGGTACATTGATATACTCCTAAATAGAAAGGGGTTTCCTATTAAAGTAGCAGTGATAGGTCACTCCCCGTTATGCAAATATTTCTTTCACTTGCCTTGGGATTTGGGAAAGTACAAATTGTGTGATAACATTTTGGCACTGTTGTCGGGGAACACTGAGTCAATTTTCCTCAACGACATTTTTTTTGATAATCATTTCCCTTGAGATCTTTATCTTATGAATATTACCTAGAGACTCCATTGAGGGTGATCTCCTCATTCTTTTGATAATATTAAGAATATTATTTGGTGACTCCATCGATGATGACTTGTAGTGGATGTCAGTATACACATTATTATCCTTTGATTCATGTCATTCATGTAGCCTCTCCTAAATTGTTCCCTGAAGAATTGTTTATCCTTTTAGACTTGGAAAATATCCAAGGAGGATTACATGATCTCCCAAAGTACGTCGACTCTTGGATACCCAAATTCACGGGAGAGGTAGGGGCTTATGGAAACACACATTGGACTAAATTCTGTGAGAGTTATGAGTTCCATCAATCTAGGAAATAACATCCTGACACATTTATGAGACTTTTCTTGGCTTCACTCATTGGGAACACTAGAGAATAGAGCAATGGACTCCCAAGTAGAAGCCTCAAAACCCCTGAAGATTTAGAATAGTTTTTCTTGAAAATATGGGTTGTGGTGGAAAACATGGCTTCCCTTTATTCCCAATATCTCAAAATTTGCAAACAAAATGACGAAGATGTTAGGGAATTTAATGATAGGTTCAACACCCTAATTGGACGAATTGAGCCCAACTTTCATCAAGAGAGAACTGTTCCCCAACACTATTTAAACTCCTTTGAAGGAGAATTACAATTTACCCTCAAGAACCGATTTCCTATGAGCCTTGGGGAAACATAAGATGTTGCTTGTCATATTGAATAAAATCTTAGGTTAAACAATTTTGTTCGCCATTTCAATCGTTTGAAAAAATATGACATCTTAGGGATAAACGAGGAAAGCATGACTTCCTAGAGATTCTAGAGTTAGAAAATGACACTTTCCCTAGAAAATGTAGCACGGGTTTTTCGAACATGAAAGATGATTCCTTATTTTCACAACGACATGAGCCCCCTTGAGGATTTGAATCCCCCTATCTTAGGTTAAACAATTTTGTTCGCCATTTCAATCGTTTGAAAAAATATGACATCTTAGGGATAAACGAGGAAAGCATGACTTCCTAGAGATTCTAGAGTTAGAAAATGACACTTTCCCTAGAAAATGTAGCACGGGTTTTTCGAACATGAAAGATGATTCCTTATTTTCACAACGACATGAGCCCCCTTGAGGATTTGAATCCCCCTAAAGATACCTTTGCATATCTTGAGGTTGAAAAAATTGAATACTTACCTTCACAAATCACTTAGGAAGATGATTGTGAAGAGGAATCCCCCATTGTTTATCATGTTGGGAGCATGGGAACGAAATATGGTGAACCTGCACCTTTTTATGTTACCCTCTGGATCAATGATTTCCTTCTCCGTAATCGTTTTTTTGACCCAGATACTTCTAGAAACATTATGATTGAAAGGGTTATGTACCAACTAGGTATTAATATATCATAACCAAATACACAAGATGGTTTTACATGAGTTATTATCAAATGCCTAAGTGTTTCCTTCCACGCTTTCGTTGATGTCTCCTTCAAGATCTATGTAATGATGATAGACACTTTAAGTAGTTGGGGAATTCTACTTTTCAAAGAATTGATATAAAAACTAATCAGGAGCCTCTAAGACCAAGGGTCCTGTTGGATTTTACTTTCCCTTAACGTCTGAGTTATTGACTAGTTCATGTCTTTCGAGTTTCCAACAAAGCCTTTAAAACTATCAACCCTCCTAGTAAACTAGAAGGCAACACAGTACATAGAATGCACTGCGCAGTCTCACCCGAGATAGATGTAAATGGGTGGTTGTAAGACTCAGGTGTTTACAGCCTAAGATTGATTACGAGATAAGAGGTTACTATTTAGAGCCCTATAGTATGAATTGTGACTGCAATCTACTATTACTCACGGGTGCGCATTTATCTTTAACAGTTTATTTCCCAAACAGTATGATTGTATTCCCTAACAATGTATCAACTCACTCATTAAGAATAACAATTAACTATTGAAAGAAAAAAAATATATACATTCATTCATCACATTACACAGATATTACCATGGTTCACCCCCTTCTGGGCTACATCCACAAATATTTGGCTCTAGGCTCTTTTATTATGGTAGTTCTGCATCTCCAGTGCCTCGCGTGTACAGTTCTCCTCAGACTGGTAAGATCTATATGAGGTGAACTAGATTGCACCAAGCTCCACAGCCTACAATCTAATCCTCATATCTTCCTTCTCTCCTCTATTCTTAGCTCAACAGCATACAAAAAATGGTTCATAACAGTATTACATAATGCATCCACTCATACATACTATGATGGAATATTACAAAAGTTGAACTAACACAAAAGTGAACGATGAAACTCTATATGATACCTGTGTATATATATTTATATATATCAGGCTCTTTAGCCATTTAAAATATTATTACCAAAAACCTAACCCTATCGACGTTAGGTCTCCCTCCCATGCGTGTGTTTTGTTCTTCCTCCAGTTGTTACTTCAGTTTTTTCACGCTCTCTTTCCCATGATCATCCTTCTTTCCACTTCAGCCTGGTACGAACAGGCCCCCAACACTAACATGTGACTCGTCCTGAATCACCTAATCCTTCTGAGCTTCCTTGATCTCCTTGGTGATCATCTGGAACTTTTCCTTGAGATTTGTTTCTTTTAGCAGTGCCTGCGTGGTCTTTTCCTTGATGGTGTCCACTACCTAAACTGCCACTTCATCACTCAACAATTCTACACATTCTTCCTGGGTCTGTGCTATCTATGTTTTAGCTCCTTCTACCTATGAGAGTACTTCTGCTACCCATTCCTGTAATGGCTCTATTTGAGTCTGATTTTCTTGTTTCTACATTTGCACAGTGATAAGTTATGCCTGCATCTTCTTCATCTCTTGCATCCCTTTGACTTGTTATGGTATTGGTATGGTCTTTTGCCTCTTTTTGAGTTCTTGGATTGCTGCATTGATCCTTTCCTCTTCCTTGTCCCAACGTTGGACCTGTGGATCCTGCTCCAACCTTGTCCAAAGTTTCAATGATTTATCGAACAATTCAGGTGTTGTACTAACATGTTCTATCTATTGCAGTTGTGTTATTGCTTCATGCTTCCTTTTCTCCTTTACTGCTAGTGTAGTGGCTGGTGTGAGATATTCTCGGAGATTCTTGATCTCCTTCTGATATTGATCAATTGCCTACGCAATATGATCAATCTTTTCTACTAATGGGAGTTCATTTCCTTACGCGGTGCTTGGGAGTTTCTGGAAAATTTCTCCCACTCTTCATTCCAGTTTGTTCTTGCATTCTTTTTCCTCCTGAGTTTTGAGATTGGCTTGCTCACAAACATTTTCCAGTGCCTCCCACTTATTTGTTACTTGTTATAGCTCGACTAAGTTTTTATGTGCACGAGACTGTACCTCATGGTCAATTCTAACCTACAATTTGTGTAGTTCCCTTGATGGCATCCATGTCAGGACCAACTGGATCTGGTCTAAATCCTTCAAGGGTGTCTTCCCCATGATTTCATCCATGTGTAGCATGGTCAATTTGATGTAAATCATATTGTTTGTGTGTGGAATGGAGTGGAATGGATCTCGTTCTTCTACCTCCACTCTTTATTTGGTATGTATTTTCGATGGCTCTATGCCTTTGTTGTTGATTTCTACCTAGACTTCCCCGAGTTTCTTAAGGAACTGTCCCATTTCTGTGAACTCTTTTTTAAGTTTATCCCTGTGATGTGTTGCATGATCGAAGTCTTCTGCTAGGCAATCCTAGACCATTATGGTGATCATTTCCCCATCGTCCTCAGTGATAGTATAGTTTGGCGATGCTCATTTTACCTTTGATTTCTTGCACATGCCTCCTGCCTGCGCGGATGATCTTTTGTTTCCTTTTTGTTCTATTTTTTATTTTATTTTTTTTTATTTTTTTTACTGCATAGTGGGTGGTCGACTATCCTTGTACAGCTTCAGTCGACTCTCATTGATCATTCCTCTGAGGTCTGCACCTACTAAATCTCTTAACTATACATCTCCTATGTCTGTGATAGATTTTACCTCATATGGTCCTAACCAATGCATTCTAAGCTTCCCTGGGTGTTGAAATGATTTTCTTTCGTAGAGCAATACTAGATCTCCTTCCTTGAACGTTTTCTTCTTGATGTGTCGATCGTGCCAAGTGTGTCGATCGTGCCAAGATTTGTCTCTTGCTTTCTGCACTTGTTGATGGAATCCTATCAAGTTCGATCTTCCTCCATTGATAATAACTAATCCAGTCTCTCATGTATTGCGCCTCGTTCTATCATTTGTGTGATAGCTACTACACATAAGTTGGGTGCTAAAAATTCTAATGGCACTACTTCTTCTTGGCCATAGACTAGCTTGAATGGTGTGTGCCCTGTCAGCTTTTTGCATGTGGTCATATACACCCATAATAATGTTGGTACCTTGAGGTCCCAGTCATCTCTGTTGACGTTACAGATCTTCGTCAGTGCATTCTCCAAAATTTTGTTGAAAGATTCTACTATGCCATTCGCCTGTGGATGATATGGTGTGCTCTTTTGGTGATGAACTTCAAACTCTTCAGTCATCACGTGGATGGCGTTGTTTATGAAGTGTGTGCCTTGGTCACTCATCAAAACTCTTGGGCATCCAAATATAGTAATTACTTGTTCAAACAAGAAGTGTGCAGTTGTCTCTGCACTGCAATCTTTTACTGGTGTAGCTTCTGCCCATCTTGTTAGGTATTTTGTTGCAGTGATAATGTATCATGCCCCTGTTCTCTTGGTTGGTGGGTTAATTGGTCCCAAAAATTCTATTGCCCATTTTTCAAATGCTTGTAATGTTACTTGTGGTCATAGTGGCATCTCGTCCCTTCTATTGGGTTTTCCTACCCTTTGACAAACATCGCATCTCTGATAGTACTCTTTCGAGTCGTTGTGAATCATTGGCCACCATAGTCCTGCGCATAATACCTTCTACACGGTAGCTTTTCCTGCATAATTCCATCCTGCAATTCCCTCATGAGCTAAAATTCTTGGTCGTTAGTGCTCTAACACCTACCTTTGCAAGATGCTATATGCGCCCATTTTGTATATATGTCCTACAATCAGTTGATAGTCGGTCGCGCAGACTACCAGATGATTCTTCTACACTGTGGTATATTCTTGCGGTGCAGTGCCTGTATTCAAGTACTGAATGATATCTGCAAAGTATTCATCAGCAATCTATACTGAGCATAACTGTGCATACGGGAATTTGTCTTCTAAATTCATAGGTTCTTCTCCATCTGTGACCCTGGACAGGTGGTCAGGTCTTGCATTCAGTTTTCCTGGTTTAACAATTACTTCAAAATCAAAGTCTTGAAATAGTAGTAACCATCGATAGATTCTCCCCCCCAACATTGTCTTGTTGACTAGGTATTTCAGAGATGAGTGATCTGTAAACATCTTAAAGTGTTTTCCCAATAGGTAATGTGTGAACTTCTGCAGTGCATACACCATGGCTAGGCCTTCTCGTTCTGTCAGGTTATAATTATGTTCGGAGTCGGATATCTTTCTACTTGCTAACGCTATCAGGTGATCCAAGTCTCCCACTCTTGGTTGTGCTAAGATAGCTCCAAGTGCTATCGTTGATGCATCTACATGCACATGGAATTTCTTTTCCTAGTCTGGGAATACTAGTATTGGTGCGGTAACCATCTTTTCCTTTAGGGTATCCAGACTGTGTTGACACTTGTCGTTCCATTGATACTTTGTATCCTTCCTTAACATCTTTTCCATTGGTGTTGTGATCTACGTGTATCCTTTGATGAATTTCCTGTAGTATCCTCTGTTCCCTAACGTTGCTCTTAGCTGGCGAACTATTTTTGGTGTTGGTAAGTTAATAATGACGATGATATTTGTCAGATCCACTAGCAAGCCTTGTTTGCATACTATGTGGCCCAATAGTATCCCAAACAGTGTTCCAAATATGCATTTCTTGATGTTCAGTGATATATGGAAATGTATACATCTCTCTAACATCAGTCATAAAACTTCCACATGGTTTTTCAATAGACTATAAATTTTCCAGTCATCCAGGTATACTTCGAGAAACTGATGGATGAATTCCTTAAATGTTGCGATGACCAATTTGGAGAATATTGTGGGTGCATTCTTCAGTCCAAACAGCATGACTGTGTACTGATAAGATCCCCATTATGTCGCAAATGTGGTATTGTGTCTGTCCTCTGGTGCTATCTTAATCTGATGGTAGCATGAGAATCCATCAGTGAATGAGTAAGCTTCATGTCCCCCCACATTCTATAACACTTCATCCGTGAATGGTGTAGGGAATGGGTCATCTATGCATGCATCATTCAACTTCCTCAAGTCGACACATATTTTGATCCCTCTTCCTTGTTTCTTGTCGTGTACTACCATCAGGCTTATCCATTCTAATTCCTTGACTGGTTTGATGATGTCAGCTTCAAGCATTCTGTTTATCTCATCTTTAACTTTTTGTTTGTAAATGGGGTTCAGTCTATAGGGTCATTTTCTAATAGGTCTTGCTTCAGGTCTAAGTGGTATCTTCATCTCTCCTAATTCTCTGGCTATACCCTTCATCTCTGTAAATGTTGCAGGAAAAGGGTCGCTATATTCGCGCAACAATTATGTGATGCTTTCTACTATTTTCTTATCCCAGTAATCTCCAATGCTGGCCATTTTCGGCTACTCAATTGTCCCGATTTTAACTTTATTTACCTTGATTGGCGCAGATATGGCTTCTGATTCTATGGGTGGTCCTTCCACATCTCTTTCACCTTCTACTTCTTCGATCTGAATATCACATGGATTATCTTCATCTGGTGCTTCTTCATGTACATGGTAACATGATAGTAGTTCCTTGACTGTTTGTTTATTCTGTTGTTGCTCTTCTATGATAAATTCAATTTCCAATTCTTTGATGAATATTTCTCCTCTGATTCGTTTGAGGGTTGTGTCTATGTTGGGGTTCTCATGCTCGAATGAGAAAGTGATTGTGAAGTTCTGTTGCAATATCGTCCATGTTGTAGTTCATTTGCACAGTTCCTAGTCTGTATACCAGTTCGATGGTATGCCCTCTAAAGTATGTATGAAGTGATGAGGCCATTCCTCTAGTGGTGTCATTTTCCATAGTGTCTTTCACTTCGCTAAGTGTTCCGCTGGTGCCTCTTGTCCTTCATATTTTTTTTTTTCTGGTGTATTCTTGTTCTGCACCGAACCTTATGTGCAGTAGTCTCTTACATTTATACCAGTCTGTAATGGTCTCTTTATGTGTGCCCCACCATCTTGCGGGTGTGGCCTTGAGTGCTAAGTCAAGTGCTAACAGTCGCTAGTTTTCTAATACTTCATCTTCATATTGTGTCAAGAATGTTTCCAAATCATTTAGTCCATGGAAACTAGGTGGTTCTCTGATTTCTATGCCTACCCATCTTATTGCTCGGTCTATTCTTGCACATGTTCTCCTGGATACTTCATGTAGTCTTTGTTGTCAGTTTTCTAACTCGGTGTCTGAGTTGGTTGTGCATGAAGTAATGCTTTGCCAACTAAGTACCCCATCTGCAGTTTGATTTACATAATCCTCATCGCGTGCAGCTGTTCTGTACAACTGGCCGATCTCCTCTAAGTGAAGGAAAGTGGTTTCTACAAACCTCTCCCCTTCCAATGGATCTAGTGGTGCTATGACCCTGTATTCTCCAGATTCGACTGTCATCTTCCAGGTTTTCAAATTGATTATGGCCTAGTTGTCAGATGCCCAATACAGACCAAGAAATGGAGGGTAAGGTGTTGTGCCATCTACTATTTCAATGACTTAAAAATCTGCTTTAGTGCACACTCCATCCAGATCTATTGTCACTCCTTTCAATCTACCTATTGGTAGGACTCTATGCTGGTTTGCTAGTATCAATTGGACATTTGAGTATCCCAGTGTTGGATCTCCCATACATTGTCATGTCTTCTTGGGTAATGCATTCACTTCAGATCCTAGGTCTAGTATAATGTCTCCCATGTTGAAATCCCCAATGTTAGCATTTAGTCTGAATTCCCTACTTGTTCTTCTTCTTGTGTGTAGGTGGTTAACAGTTTTTGGTTCTAGTTTTTCTTTTGTCTCACTGCAACATTTCTCTAGTATGTTTTGAAATATTTTCATAGATGAAGGATCACTTAATACGTTTACACATGATTGAAAAAATCCTTTGATTGTACTTACTTGTACCTTGGGTTGCATTTCGTTGGTATGATCTAGTGAGGGAGACATCTCATATTCTGGGGCTTCCTTGCTTTGTTGTGTAGTCAACGCTATGTCCTCCTTCTGAAATTATTATCAGGCTTCTTTAAATGTCTCCTTTTCATTTTGCACATTGAGTTTCTTCTTGGGGTCAGTGTTCTTCTTTACCCATTGGTGTTGCACTAGTTCCTGTTGAACTCCGTCATTTCCTATTTTCATTCCTCCACGAGTGACTATATTGATGTTTTGTTTGTCATCCCTTGCTTCTGTTGAAATCCACTAGACATTCTGATTATTCTAGTTCCTCTTTTCTTTAATCTTTACTATTAGTTTTGGACATTCCTCTGCATCATGGTCTGATCCATGACAATACATACAATTTGTTGGCGGAAGAGGGCATTCTCGTGCATAATGTCCTAGTTGTTGAAAATTGTATTGGTCCTCTACTACGTCCATAACCTCCTCTGGATCATCCTCCTCCTCGGTAGCCTACTCTGTCACCTCTCGGCACATTATACTATGGTACCTGATTGTACTGCTCAGTATTATACTGGGGTTGTGTTGAGTTGTACTGCGGTTGCACGTTATTGTAGGGTTGTTGCGCAGTACTGTACTGTTGTTGTGCAGTGTTGTATGGGGATGGGGCTTGATTGAACTTTGGCGTTGTTTTCCTAGTCATCATTTCATCTTGTACCCTGTATGCATTTGATGTTCTCTCCCACATCAGCTCCATAGTTCTGCAATATTTGTCATCGTGGCCCACTGACTTCCAAAAGGTGCAATATGTATTCTTTGGAACTGTCTGGTATTTTTGCATCATCGTGCAGTGGTAAGGGTCGTGACCCAGTTTCTTTCATATTTCACACCATAATCCTCCCTGTGGTATATGATTTGGCATACCTGCCACCATATAATGCACGAATTTTGGGCATTTGTTCTTGTGGTTTCCTTCTATCCTAAATGTGGTGTACAAAATGGTTTCTCGTTTTTCCTTGTTATTATTCTGGTTCAATTGAAACGTTAAATTCTTCAAATCCTCCTTCAATTCTTAGATAGCTAGGTCCATCTTCTGGTATTGTTTCTCTTCCAATTGCAAGGTTTCTTGTAGAGCCTCTGCCTGCATCTGAAACTTATGTTGTCATAAGGGATATTTTAAGTGTGGGAGTAGTGATTTCAAAAAAAGGTGTCGATGTTGCATCTCGATCATAAGGTATTTTAGTTTTCTCTTTAGTCACTTGAATCTCTTGTCAATCTCCCATACAGACTCTCTTGGTTTCTGTCTTATATCTATCATCTAGTTCATGTACTGATCCTCTGAGCTCAGCTTCTGGAACTCATTAATCAATAGCTTCTTAATGTTTGACAATGTCCTTGTCATCCCTAGGGCACTATTTGGGTCTAGACTCATGTACCATTCTAGTGTGTGGTCTCTTACTGTAATCTCTAGCTGCATGAGTTTGGTATCTTCATCAGTGATCTTCTTTGCTTCCCAGGTCTTTGCACAAATGAACAAATGCTTCTCAGGGTCTTTTGTTGCTTCTCCTCAAAATTCTGGTAATCTGACAGTGGAATCATGTCCTGCCATTCTGAATATCGAACTACTACCTCCTCTGTGCAGTGTGGATACTTCACTAGTGTTGCCTGAACTGGATCCTCTAGTTGTTTCTCCTTGTGTAGATGTACTTCCTGTTGGCAAACTTCCTCCAAACTTTGGTTGTCTAAACGGTGGTGTTCTCTTTGGTGTATTAGTCGGACATGGGTTTATGGGTTCCACACTAACATTAATATGGATAGGATGGTTGCCTTCTCCTCCCATTATTGGGCCTCTCATCTTCCTCTCATATGTTGAGTGAAAGATTTATTCAATCTTCTCCACAGCCCGGAGATCCTCTACCTCTTCCTCATTGCTTGTCAAGCCTTCCCTCACAGCTATGGCTCTCTTCTTGGTATTCACCTTATATTGGTAGGGTACTCTGCTACGTGTCATTCCTGATGACACCAAGATCCACTTGAGTTGGTCTTCATCCATCATGATCGGGTCCAAGGGTTCCTCCTCCTTCTTGTCTTTATCTCTTCCTCCTTCCATTTATCCTCTCTCTGCCAGTGTTTCCCCCCTTCCCCCATGCATGCAGGGAAGTTTAGTTGTCTGATCCCATTTTCATTACACCTTTGTTGTATAGTAGTATCTTGATAGAAGTATACAAGGATTGAATGTACCTTCCTTGAGGTCCACGTATAAATTCTTTCTCTACTACGTTGTATGACTTCATTATGTCAACTGCAAATTCTGTGATGAAACCTGCCACAATATTGTAAATCGAAAAGTCTACTGCGTGGGTTAATTTTTTGTTCACCTATTGTAGCTTCTCAATATGTACCAGAGTCCAATATAGCTATCAAATCTGATTCGTCACGTGGTTATCCTTCAACCTTATTATCCACTCCTATAGTAGATGCGAAAAATCACAGAAAAAGACTTTGTGTAAATCAGTAAACATGTATTTGTCCAGATATTTGTGTGGTGTGATTCTAGGGTTTCTATTGTCTTTCTGTGTGAAATCTAGCTCTTTTGGTCTCAACCAATCTTCAATTGCTTCTTTCGTGGGGT
>CBVK0103817905.1:0-11323 GCA_900067695.1 Picea abies | reverse complement strand
TTTTAAACTTGTTTGTGATCAAGTGTTTTTTAATCTTCTCAATTTGTTTCCACTGTAAGTCAGATGTGCTGCTGGCCCAGGATCACTAAAATCCCAAAGAGATTTTGCATAGTCTTTCAATCCCATAGCTTTGCATAGTTTGTTTAGTATTCCAGTTAATTTTCAATTCAAGTTAAAATTCTAAATCCAGCTAAGGTTATCCTAATTCTAACTACCGTTTAATGGTATTTTAAATGGTAATACAATTTAACACCTAATCCATTTAAATTCCGAATCAAATAGGATTGAAATTAACCTATTGATGTTGAGAGGTGCGTTAACACCACGTGTATTTAAGGGGGAATTTCATATTTATTGGCAGCTGAGTTCAATTAATTTAGACCTTAAGGTGACCTAATTTATATTAAGATAGTATAAGGGAATAGTTCAACAATGTTCTTAATCATTATTGAGTATTGATTAAATTATGGTGGCAGATGTCGGTGAATCCTTGGGCAAGGTACAATAGTCATGATTGAAGAATTAGCTAAGATGACTTATACTAACGTGGGAATGACTTATACTAACGTGGGAAAATTTTAGGATGAGCATACTTTTACTTAAGAGGGGAATGAAACAACCTAGCGATCTTAAGGTAAATTAAAAGGGATGCTTGTCGATTGATTAAATTTGTTTTAGACGATCATTGATTGAATGCACGTGTTCATTTCCTTCATGAGAATTAGGACCTGCTGAGTTAGACTTTGGAGTGTGCCAATTGTATGTATTACATGACGATTTTTGAAGATTGGGTTCTTGCGTTGATGGATTTTCTTACGACGGTTGGATTTTAGACCCTTGCACATCGATCGATAAGTGATCATGTTAACCTGGCGATGGGTGATGTGCTTACCTTGATATTAATGTTGATCATTGTAATTTAATGGATGAATAAATTGCACGCCTGAAGGTTAAATAGTTTGTTGCAGACCTTGAGTAAATTTAGGTGTTCACTTTTGCTCCTTGAAACTAGAATGGTTGCACTTGGGCCTCGACCCTTGTTGTCGTTGATTGATGAAGTTTTTAGCTTCTCTTACACTTGAATCTATTGTAGATCATCTTGTGTCGTGATTAAGTTGATAGTTTACTCTTGCGTCCCTTAAACTAACGTCGATTGATTGAATAGATAGATCTTGACGCGCTGTGAATTATCTTGACAAACTACTCTCGCGCAACTATTTTTGAATGTTGAATTTTAGGTCAACGGATTGGCCACACACCTTTAAGTATAATGGACGTTCCTTTTGCGCCTTGAAACATTTGAAGTTGATTACATTACGCCTTAGCTTATGACATTAGATGTTAACTTAGTATTTAAGTCTTCTTGCGCCACATAATGATTATGGTTAGGATGGGCTGCTAATTGTGTTATTGCGTCGATAAGTGTTCGTCATTCACGACAATGTTGTGTCGGCTTGCGTCGTGATGGTTGATAATGTGTTAATGTTGGTTCATTTATGTTTTTCATTATTGTCGTTGATGTCGTTAAATTGGCGATGTATATTTCCTGTTATTTGTTTCTTGTCGCCGTAATGATGGGGGCGTTACACTCATAACATAATTATTTGAGTTTGACGAAGTTTTCGATTGGTTTGATGTTTTCTCTGTTCTATATCGAAGGATGTTCATAGGATTTGAATGATTTGATAGACCTAATTATGGTAAATGAACAATCCATATTACATTTCCCTTATCATACTTACCATTTTCCGCTCATTATAAGCCCAATGATGGAATCCCAAGAATCCTTCTAAGTCCTTGTTCAAAGTGATTATTAGATCTAGGACATGAAATGCATAGTGATTTATTGCATATGTATTGTGGTATATACAACCAGGTCTAAATTATTGTTTTGCAAATGCTTATATGATGGATTAATGATGCTATGATTCTGATGTTGTGAATGTGTATTAGAATGAGCTTTTTCAGCAGAGGCAGTCATGGCAGGAGAGGAAATAATAGAGGTAGATGGATAGGTCCTTGGAAAAGGGGTAATAAGAGGCTCCGATTTTCCATACATTTTGATGCAGATTCGAAATAATTCAATCAGTTGCTGCAAATAGGTTTCCTCAATTTGGTTGGCCAATAAGCCTATAGACCTCCACTTATGCCTGAAAACCCTTGTCCAAGCATCGATATTCCAATTCCAAACCATGTTTCCGTTACTCTAGTTAGACTAGAACATGATGGCTGGAAAAATGTTGTACACCCTCCTTCTGCAAAGTCACATGGCTGACCAAATATTGATCACTCTCAACAACCTCCTTTTCATGCCTGACATACTGCTTCTCCCTTGCATCAACAACCCATATCCCAAGCCTCACATTCCCATTATGCCAAGGCCAAGATCACTGAGCTTGAGGATAGTCTAGATAAAGATAAAGTGGTAGAAGTTGAGTCAAAGTCATCACATGAATCATCACATTCAGTCACTTCACATGTGCAGGGAAATGATAAAAAATATGCTAAGACAAGTTCATCAGTTGGGAAAAATGAAGGGGTTGAAAGTAGTCATGGTAAGAGAGGAGCAACCTCTCACAACAAATATGTTTTTTCATGATTTTGTTAGCATTTTTATATGAACTTATTTGCACTTCATTTTGGACAATATGTTATTTTAACAACTCATACTTTGGCAATTTTGGACAACCTTATATTTTTATGCTATATATTGTTTTCATAAATCTACATGATGATTAAAGTTGCATGAATTTAAATAATTGTTTCATGGAGCGACAAGGGGACTCTTATGAACTTTCCATATTATGCATTTTAATGACATGGAGTGTTATATGAAGTGGCAAGATGATATGTCTCACATATAAGGTGGAAGTTACAAGGAGGAAATGGTTCATTAATTGGTTTAAATGAAATAGGGGGTCCCCACTTATTAGCTTTATTTAGTACCCTTATCATATAAATAGGGGGTCCCCACTTATTAGCTTTATTTAGTACCCTTATCATATTATTATTATTATTTATTATTAGTCTACTTGACAACTCTCCTATTAACTAACTATTTGTTAGTTAATAAATTAACTAAAAGTGGTTGAATGATTCAACTACCTTGGAGATATTTAAAGGAGCAATCTAGACAAAGTAGAAAAGGGGGGGAACACATTACTCTAATAAGGTCTACTCTTATTCCCAAGTGATATTTCATTACTACTTCATTTGTTTCTGATTTATAAGATAAGACATTTCTTGTGATAGCAGGGTCTGTTGAAGGTGACAAAAAGTTAGGACCAAGAGGCATCAAATTCTAATATGCTTCTAGGTTGATTGTGTGTTTGATAGTCTGTAGACTTCTTTTGGTTAATGGATTAGTTTCTCAGTACTAAATAAGATTCTTGTGTAGAGTCATAACAAAGTGAAAGTTGTGGATGTTGGATTATCATTCTTGGTCTGATTTGAAGGCACCAATGGCCTATGTGTATGTTACCTTAGGTTGCTAGACTTTCATCTGGTCCATACTTTAAAAGTATGAGAAGTGTATTGGTTGTTACACAATGAATGAATAAAATCATTGATGGTTTTGCAACTCTCTTCGTCTCTCTTATTTCTATCATATTATGTGATTTTGATTTATGTTTATGTTTTTATATAAAAAAATAGACTTCTTATTTGAGTTTGCATTTAATAAATAAATTTAAAACAACAATTGGTCTTTAAGTCAAATAACTTGAAGATAAATAAATTTAAAACAACAATTGGTCTTTAAGTCAAATAACTTGAAGGTTAATTGAACTTGCAATATGGCTATAAATTAGGGTGATAATCCCACCTATCTTGTCTTAGCCAAACAAGATTCAAAAAAATGTTGTGAGACGAGAAATCATTTCTTTTACTCAATAGACACTGGGCGGTATGTTGTTCGAATCCTTGAACAATATTGGTGCATTGAGAAAGGATCAATCCATCCAAGGTGGAGTATTTTTGGAACTCTATGATGATAAGATTATGGATTCACTCTTCTTTGTTGTTGACTATGAGGCACATAGATATTCATATTCTTCAATATGTAAGTTCACCATTGACACTTTTTAGGTACTTTCGAATATGGGCACACATTGATTCTAGAATGCTATGGCTCTATGATTTGGGTGTCGATATGGAACCATCATAAAATTATCCTTGTTAATATTTTTGTGATTTACTTGAGTCGACATGTTAATATGTGATAGTTTTGTATTCACTGAAGTGTCAATGACTTTATCAGTGATGATTGATGGAACTTCAACCTTCACTAGATGTGTATATGTCACTTTATCATTGAATTGTTTCTTGAAATCAAGTTTTTGAAGATATAAGACTTCATTAGTACAGACACTTTGATTTCTAGTTTTGATCCCTTCTGTTGAGGTCACTTTATTTCTAGTTTCAACTTTTGGAAGATTTTCCACTGATACAACTTTATTGATAACACTATTAGTTTTTTTCACATTGATTGCATTGATGTTAGTACCCTTATCCATGTTTTTTTTTTGTTGTAGTCACTCCTCATTATTTAATTCTTCATTTCCGTTAGTAGAGTTTTATTATGATTTCTCAAATGAGAAATTTGATCGTCTTTGGATGATAGTTTTTTATTGATATTTTCAGTATCTCTTTTGCAAATTCTTTTATATTGTTATTTTGTTGTGGCATCTCTTTATTTGTTGTTGAAATTTGCAAATTTCTATATCTTGCTTCTCTATTTCGCTTCGAGTTTGCTATGTTCTTCTTTGATGATAAGGGTTATGTTCAAATATCTAATTTTCCCTTCTAAATCATCATAACCTTGCTGTTGTGATCCCTTATCCTCTTGGATTTTAGTATTTTGTATACAATCTGTATCTTGGAAACATTTAATTTTTTTTTCTTTGAATGTGTCCCAATCTCAATCTAGTGCCTAAGATTTGGAGTTCCACCATAAAAACCAATCGAGGGCTGATTTATCAAAGTGCTTTGATGTAATGCTAATTTTCTCTCCCTCATTGAGTATGTTATAATAAACTAAATAATTTTGGACTTTATTAATCCATCTCGTGTCTTCTCGATCATCCCCACTGTCAAACTTGGGCAATGTTGTTTTTTCCTAGGAATACATTTTTGATAATAATATTTGACCTTCTTAAGAATATATCTTAAGAATGTAAATACTTTTACCCTTTATTTATTTTAACCATAAAATATCTTATAAACTTTAATGTTTCACCTTTTGCCAATATTCTCACGTTATTCACCTTTCATTTACCTAATTTCTTATATACTTGTATTAACTTGTCTCAAACTTGTCTTATCCTCATGCCACATTTCTTCCACGTAAAGTTTTTATTTTTCTTTCTTCACAATTTACGTTGTCAAATTATATATATTATTGATTTGATACTTCTTCATGTGTACTTTAAAACACTTGGAAACTTCCCTTTCGAGTTACCTTTTCTTACCTTGTAAGTGACAATTAAATTTATTTATGCCAACTATGGAAGTTTTATTTAACTTGATATTTATTTATGTGCACTTTGAAAGATACTTGAAAACTTTTCTTTTTAATTGTGTTTTTTTGACTATGCACATGACAATTAACTTTACTTTGTAAACATAATTGGATAACTTTTTCTTTTTCTTTCCTTTTTCTATCCAGACCACAATCCTAGGAATTACTTTAAGAACTACTTTTTCTTCTTCTTCTTCTTTTTAAATGTCACTGGAAAAATAAATTTGATCACAGATCAATGGAACAAAAAAAAATACTTGACCACAAGAAAGTAGAAAGATCACTCTCATACCACTTGAAGCAAACCTCTTCGTCACTTCACTTGAGCATTCATAATAACAATGATGAATCTGTATATTCCAAAATGGATAAATAATTATTATCATTATTCATTGACATGCCTTGACATACAATTAGTGTGCATGTAAATACATGTAGGGGTGATAAATCACATCCTTGGCAAAGGGCATGATTTATCATTATTACATATTAATGATACGTTACATATTACTAATCTGATTGCTATTATTACATGATATTTTCCCTATGACTATTATGGCATCATATTTATTTATTACATTATGATAATAAATGTAATATACCTCAGAAATATTACAAAGAGTTTCGATTTTTTTTCCTAGAACCAAAAATCTACTGATCTACAATTGTTCTCGATCTTTTTCCTAGAACCAAAAATCTACTGATCTACAATTGTTCTCAAGACCAAATATGATTTCCATCATCCATTAATGTTTTTCTTGATGTTGTGGTTCCAATTAAGTTTCCGATGAAGGTCAACTCCAAGATATTTTTACAAATTAACTTTCTCTAAGTTATTATTGTCACACACAAAATCAAATAAAATGACCTTTTCAAATTTTATTTTTGTATTGTCACTCTTTACTAACATACCTGTACTAGAACATAAATACTTGATAATTCTTAGTTGCATGTTGAGATCAGAGGGGCACCTCATATAATAACAATATCATAATTAGCATAAAGAATAATGATGATGTCTATTCTAGTTAAAGTAGTACCAACACGACCTTCTTCTTCCAAACATGCCTATAACTTATCAATGTAAATACGAAAAATGATGAGCGACGAAACACAACCTCATTTAACCCCTATATTACAATTAATTTCTTCTGAATAACCCCCATTGTTCCTAAACTTAGCAATAAATTTCTCATACAACCTTATCACAATAGTTCTCAACTCAAAAGAAACCTTTAAAACTATTCTAATATATTCCAAAAGTTAATATTTCTAAGCATCATGTCAAAAAATTTCCTAAAGTCACTCTAAAGTGAATGAAAACACATGATATTGATTTATTATTCAACATTCCTTTGGGATAATGCCAAGAGTAACTAAGTGGTCTGCATTTAAATGATGTTGTCTAAAACTAGCTTGGATTTTAGCTCTTTTCCCCTAACTTTCTAACCATATGCTAATCTTCTTTTCCAAAATAATCCTATATCACATAAGCTAAAAGATAGCTAATCATAATGTTCTTATAATATGAGGAGTTATTTTTGTCCCCAGTTTTAAAAATATGAGCAACAAGGCTTCGAGTCCATGGTTTAGGGAACCCTTGTTTGATTTCCATATTCAAGAGTTTGTGAATGTGAGGAATAAGAACAAAGCTTCAATGTCTTTAACTTTCTCTTTTGCAAGTCATTTAACCCCAAAATAAAAACGTCTTGATGTGTAATAAGGATTTGAATGTTACCCACAAAGTTGTGGGATTCATAAAGCTTATGAATTCAAATCTCTCAACTCAATCATATTATTTTCTTTATTTTCTCAAGTTAAAATGGTATAAATGCTTCTCTTGTATATTTATATAGTATCTCCTTTTTATTTTAATTATGGTCTTGTAACTATTTATCTTGTCAACTCATCATAGGTTTCCTTAAAATCTCTTTTAACACTTTTACAATCTTTATAATACCAAGTGTTAGCAATTTGATTTTCCTTATGATGTGAAGTTTGTAAAGAGTACTTGTTTATATAACTTTGAGAGTGTTGTTGTAAAACTATGATAAAGATCTAAGCAATATTGTTGTTACTTATAAAAATATTACTTCCATTTCTTAAATTAGAAATTTAGAGATATTGCTTAAGATTATACCTTGGTTATTTGTTGTTCTAGCATTAATTTCAAGTAGCAAGAAAATATTACCTCCATTTCTTAAATTAGAAATCTCAAATTTTAAGGTATTATATGAATATTTTTTTTTTAGTAAATATTTGTTAAATAAATATTTTCAATAATAATATAACAGTCGGTTTAAATATACTCATTGAAAAAGCCTTTCTTGTAAAACTTAATATAAGGAAAAATAATTTCTTCCTAAGATATGGTGGCCTTCCTTTACGAAAATCACTTGTTGCATTTTAATCACAAAACAAAGCTGTAGTCTAAACGTTCTATCAAATGATTTTTTTTTATGATATTTTCAAGGATATTTGTACTAAAAATTATTAGATCCGAGATTTGAGTAATTATTTCTGTATAATAAGCATACTCAATTTATTTCTACATTCAAAAAAAAAATTTAAACAACAAAAAATAATAATTTAATGCAGATTTATGTAAAAAAAAAAGCATTTCATAAAACAGTTAAACAACCCCTAAAACAAATCCATCTATTTTCACCAACTCCTAAAACAAATCCAAACAAATCCATGTATGGAAAACTTTCCTTCTCTTAAAGTCTTATTAAACTCTTGGAAGAAACTCGCCACCTAAGAATACTAACGTCGTCTCCATGACAACATATGGAATTTGTCACGTCATGGATGACGTTTCATAAATTAACTCCAGCACGCAGGTAAGAATGCTAACGCCATCTCCATGACAACATATGGAATTCGCCACGTCATGGATGGCGTTTCATAGATTTTGAGTACTGTGAGTGGGCAAAATAATTTTGGTTGGTTGCAAATAGGAATGATGGGGACACCTTCGGTCCTAATGTTTGCACTTGCACTGCGCTTACCTGTTTGGTGCTTTCTGAAATGATTGTTGCCACTCACAGCGTATGTGCACGGATATGGACAGATAACCATGTGCAACTATAATATTCGATCCTCTCTTTCCTCACGCAATCTGCTCAAGATGACTATACGTTTGCATTTTAGAAAAGTATTTGCACATTAAGTTTTTAAAATAAATTTCTCATCAAACTCGATCCTCTCTTTACTGTCGCAATTTTCAAAGCTTCTTTTGTATTTGTGAGATAAAATGTTTCTCATGTAACCACAAAGATTAGGGTTGGAGAAGTTGTTGCTTAAAAGAATAAGAGTTTTTATAAGGGAAAAGTTACAGTTCTGGGGTAAAGCTCGGAGCTTAGCTTTAATGGGAATATGACAATTCTGGGGTTTTTATTGGAAATCAGAGCTCGACGTTAATGGAGAAGTTATTGCCTCACCTCAAAATGGTGAACCCACTGCTCATTGTTGTTATGGTTAGCCTACTTTGGTCGTCGGATCCACATCCGTCGTTACCTCTTACACTTTAGGACCCTCCACCTAGTGCACACTGGCTCCTTGAACTGACGTCTTTTCCACCTTAAATTCTTCTCTGCCACACTTTATACTCCTACCCGTCAGGCAAACTTAACACTCTCCTACAAATTTGACAATATTTGTTTATTCTTTAAATCTTACATAGGGGATTTCACCTTGGAACATGCACCTTCTTCTATCTGTGCGAGGTGGCATTCCAGCACCTTCCAATGGAGGCTGAGGTCAACGCACTTATGAGTGCGACTGATGAAGCCCTATGGAAGAGTGTCGGTCTTTTCACACCCTTGGACGCACACTTAGTTGCTACATCTTCACTCCATTCCACTATTATGAAGGTGGTAGAACCCTTAGCACCTTTGCATTTTGTTTCTCCCCATCCGCTCGTTTCTGCAACTCTTTCGTCGTCTCCTCCGTTACTTGGACTGGTTTCTTCCCTTGGGCGTGTTGATAAACGACAACACAAAGGTCCGCAAGAGTGTGCTCGTTTTTCGCAGAAGTGGTTACCCAAACCATCGGGTACCAAAAGACTATGGAAGCCAAACAAGAAAAAATGATGCCTCATCATTGGTTCGGATGTTGGCTTAGAGGAAAGTGTTCGACTCTCCCTCTGTGGACTTGTTGGCAGGTTTACCTATCACTCCCTTAGCATTGACTCCCTCCCAGACTGGCTTTTATACAACTAGTTACCTATTATAGGTTACATGTCGGAGCTTATTACCCTAACTTTTGGTTGGTTCGACTTTATCTTCAACACTTCGGAGGACTCTCAACTCATACTTGATACCTTCTAGACCATAGGTGGTGGTAGTATCATGCTTAAAAGGTGGCATGCATCTTTTGACCCTCCATCGGACTCCTTCTAGTTTCGACACCTTTGGATTCTTTTGCATGGTCTCCCCTTACATTACTGGACTGAGAAGGCGCTTGAGGCCATCGGGAATGAACTGGGGCGCTTTATTTGCCTAGACCCAAAACTATTAAAGAGTTCCAACATGAGAATGGAGAGGATTATGGTCGAGATGGATATCCATGTTGTTCTACCAGATGTCTTGGAAATTTACTGGCATGGACGTTCGGTGACACAGTGTTTGGATTACCTTGGTATTCCTTTATGTTTCTCCTCATGTCACCAAACGGGCCATTTTTGGCACGAATGTACAGGAGCCCTTGAAGAGGAGGAATCTGAAGGATCCTGCCTTCGCAATCTTCCTAGGGATGACTCTCCGGGGGTTGACTCCTTTTATCCAGGGTCTAAAGATACTTTGGACGTGGGGACCAAAGAACTGATGGATTCTACGGATTGACAACTTATTCTTTCTTCCCCACTCACTGGTAAGCTTAAACATATGTGCCCTACTCTTTATTTTACACTTACTTCTTGGGAAAGACAACATTTAGATACTACTGTTATTGCGGGTTTAGGACCCCAACAAACCATTTCTTCCTCTCCGCTTTTCTCGCCCACTCCTTTACCCTCTGTGGTTGTTGAGCCTTTTAAGACTTGTTCTCCTACTCCCCCGTTGTTACCGATTTTTGAAAACTCGTCTCATCCCCCATCCCAAGACATTGGTGGGGACCTCACTAATTCTACTTCTAACCTGCCCTCCGACCTGGTTAACCTTTCTACTGCCCCTCTTTCTTTGATTAACACTTGTCAAGTCGGGAGTGCTTCACTGTTTTCCTCCACTCCGGCACAAGGTGTTGACAACATTGGAATAACACACTTGAATCCATCTACTATGGAGTTGTTGCATCTGGTTCCTCTACCAACCTATCTTAGCAAATCTCCCATTATCGACAGTCAAGATACACCTTCTACTTCTCATTGTGACTTTTCTGCAGACTCTACTAAAAAGGATTTCTCCTGGTCTAGAGGTTTAGGACTTGAAACCTCGCCTATAAAAACTCACAGTGCTCAGAGGAAAGCCTATTCATCTTTTACTCTTACTCTGATTCTCCTGCTGATTTTTCTGACCTTGGGGCGCTTAGAGGCATTAAAGCCCTATCCAGGTCTCGTCCATGATACTCTTATCCCTAAATATTCGAAGGGTTGGAGGCACCCTAAAAAATGCCTCTCTCCAACGATTGATTGATAACATTCATCCAAGTATCATTTTTCTACAAGAAACCTTAGTGGACGAACAACATTCTCATGCCTTCATCAACAGACTAAAGCCACACTGGTTTGCTAGTGCAGTAAATTCTGTGGGCAAATTCGGGTGGGTTTCTTGTGGCTTGGGACCCTATCTTTTTTTATCTAAAGCC
>CBVK0103817867.1:0-14400 GCA_900067695.1 Picea abies | reverse complement strand
TTACATTCAATTACATTGAATGGTTGTCTAGTCCAAATCGGATCTAGATCTCAACCTTACAACCATTTAAAGAAAACTTTATCTAAAGCCTGCGCCCATGCATGGATTTTTGGCTCTACCAGCCTTACAACATTTAATACAATTTTTTTTCAAATTTTGAAAAACGAGAGGGTTGTGCCTCTCTCCTTCCATTGAATGTGTGCTTGAGTGTTGGTTGGCTGGCACGTAGCTGGTTTGGAGTGATGCTCCTGCATCATCTTCCCATTTTGATGGTTTTTCCATCACATACATCCTCAACATATCCTCAATCACTTGATTCACCCTCTCTATTTGTCCATCCGATTTTGGATGATAAGTTGTGCTAAAATTCAAATTTGTTCCAAATCCTCTAATAATCCTCTCCAGAATTTTGACGTAAACTTTGGATCTCTGTCAGACATAATTGTCTTGGGTATACCATGCAATTAAGCAATTTCTCTCATATAAATATCAACAATGTTGGTTTCCTTGTGAGTGAGCTTCACTAGAATGAAATGGGCATCTTTGGTAAGCTTTTCCACCACTACCATGATAGAATTATGTTGTTTTCTTTTTCTGGGTAGTTTGGTGATGAAATCCATTGTGTCCACTTCACATTTCCACTCAGGAATGGGTAATGGATGCAACAACCCAGCTGGGTGTCTATGCTTGTCCTTGACCTTTTGACACTCCAAACATTTAGCAATGTACTCAAAAACTTATTTCTTCATGCCTGGCCAATAATATTGGCTCTTGAGAACTGCAATAGTTTTCTAATACCCTGGGTGTCCAACATAAGGTACATAATGCATTTCTCTCAATATAAGATTTTTCAATTCCTAAGAATTTGGTACATAAATTATTCCTCTGTACATGATAATTTCATCATCTCTCATCTTTTAATCTTCAACTTTCTGCTGCAAAATATCTTGTTGTAATTTTATTACCATTTCCATGTATTGCAAATATGATTTTGCAACCTCTAAGATTTTGTCCTTCAAATTTGTTTGATACATGCTAATGGTTGTAGCATGAAACTCATGCACCCTTATGCTAAGTGCATCAACTACGTTGTCATATTTCCCTTTGATACGCTTTATATCAAAGTCATATTCACTGAGAAATTATAACCATCTTCTTTGTCTGGCATTTAGAGTTGGTTGTCCAAATAAATATTTCAGACCATTATGGTTTTTCCTCAACTCAAACCTTTTCCCCATGAGGCAGTGCCTCCACATCTTCAAGGCATGCACTATGGTTGCCAACTCCAAATCATGAGTAGCATAGTGCCTTTCATTCTCTTTCAACTTCCTTGATTCATAACATACAACATACTCATTCTGAATTAGGACTCCACCAAGTCCTTCTTTACATGCATCAATGCATACAATGAAGTCTTCTTTTGGATATGTGATCCTTAGTATTGGAGCACTGATTAATAAATGCTTCAAGTGTTGAAGACTCTTTTCACATTCCTCTGTCCACTGAAATTCCACTCCCTTCTTTTGCAAGGAAGTGATCGAGTGTGCAATCTTTGAGAATCCTTCAATAAATCTTTTGTAGTAGCTTGCAAGGCCCATGAATGATCTGACCTCTATCACATTCTTAGTTTTTGACCATCCTCTAATGGCCTCAATCTTTTCTGGATCCACTGTTATCCCTTCTTCTGAGATGATATGTCCTTGATAATGGATTTGTTTCTGATAAAATGAGCACTTGCTCAATTTGGCATACAATTGATTCTCCCTTACCTCTAGTGTTGTTCATGATCTTCCTCTGACTTTGAATATATAAGAATGTCATCTAAAAATACAATGACAAACTTATCCAGGTATTCTCTGAAAATTCCATTCATTAAACACATGAAAACATCTTGTGCATTTGACAACCCAAATGGCACCACTGTGAATTCAAGTGGCCATACCTTGTTCTTGAAGCAGTCTTGCTTATGTATTCTTCTTTAATTCTTAATTGATGATAACCTGACCTGAGATCAATCTCGGAGAATATTTTTGCATTCTTCAACTAATCAAAGAGGTCATTGATCCTTGGCAAAGGATACTTATTCGTCATAGTTACCTTGTTCAAACGTTTGAAGTCCATGTAGAGTATCAAAGTTCTATCCTTCTTCTTCACAAATAAAATTGGAGCACCCCAAGGTGACACACTTGGGAGTATATACCCCTTCTTCAAAATATCTTCAAGCTACATTTGCAACTCCTTTAGTTCTAGTGTACTCATCCTGTAAGGAGTCTTGGATACTGGAGTTGTTCCAGGAATCATATTTATAGAGAAATAAATATTTCTTTTAGGGGGTAATCCTGTTATCTCTTTAAATACATCCTCAAACTCCTTTAGGACTACATAATATCTGATATTTGACACCTTATCCTTAGTTGTCTCTTCCATATGAGCTACAAATATTTGACACCCTTTCCTGTAACTTTTCTTCAGTTGCATTGTTGAGATTTCTCTGATAGATATTTCCCTAGGAATTCCCTCTATTGTCCTTGGGTTCCCTTTCCCATTTAGACAAGTAAATTCCTTTTTATGATAGTCTAGTATAGCATGGTGTTGGTGCAACCAATCCATACCATTTATACAGTCATAGGAATCTAAAGGAAATATGTTCAAATATTCCCTAATGCTCATTCCATTCATCTCCACTGATCATGACTTAACTATCTCATTAACTTTTCTTTTGGCTCCAGTAAGTAGCTGCACCAACCAATATTTTCCATGCTTGCTTCTTGGAAAATGAAATATTTCCACCATCTTAGGATCTATATAACTATGACTAGCTCCTGACTCAATTAAAATAACAATTGTTTGGTTGTTGATCATACCTTCCACTTCAATCATATGTGATTGAAACTCTGCTTGTTTTTTGTCCAGGGTTGCATAGATCATTGGTACATTTATTCCCATGTCCTCCATTGTTTTATCTTGTTGTACGTTATGAATAGTTCTCACTTTTTCACCTCTTTGAGGACAATATCTATACATATGATATCCTTTACAACCCCAACATTGAATAGGTGGTTTCCTTGGCCTTTTCCCCCTTGTCTCAATTGTTCTGGGTTCTCTAGAAGTTGGTTGTCCCTGAGGACTATTTCTAAAGAATGGTAGATTATTTCCCTTCTTCCTCTATTCCAGTTTATATTTATTATTATCTTCCCAATATTTTTGGAAAGTTGGCCTTGATTTATGTTGATCATATAGGCATTTAGCTTACCTTATGGTCTCCTCCAATTTTTTGGGAATCATCATATTGTATGTTTTCACCGATGAATGATGGAAATCCACTCAAATACCTATGAATCTTAATTGTCTCATCCTTGATGAAAGAAACATACTTCAACAATTCTAAAAATATTCTTTCATGTTCATATATGGTCATACTCCCAAGTTTTATTTCAAATAACTCTTTCATTTTCTTTTCATAGTATATCTTAGTCAAGTAACATTTTTCTCTTTAATTTGTTGCACCTACACAATTTGATCCCACCACATGGATGCCTTTCCCTTGAGCTCACAGATAGCAATTCTTCCTTCTTCATTTGAAGAATAATGGCTTTGGACATCTTTTTGCAAATTTTAATTGTCTCTACCATATTCATGTTTTATTTCTTTCCTTCTCCATGTCCATTTGAGTTTGTTCCTTCAATACCCATATGGAAATCCATCCCTATGATCTTGTCTTCCTGGATGTAAGCCCCGTGTGTCTCTTCCATCCCTCTATACTCTGTGTTGATCTGGTTCTAATCTACTTGTTGTTAACTCTACAAAATGTGAAGGCAACAGAACTTGTCAGGCTAATTGACTCAACAATTTCATGAAATTATGAACCACTCTGGTTCAATAATACATTAGCATTTTTTCTTCTGATTTTCTGAGAAATTGATTGTTCAACTCAATTTTCTAGGTGAAAAGTTATATTCTACTTTCCAAGATATTTCGAATGACTGATCCCTTGCTCAATTCTGAGTCTTGAGCATAAACTTATGGATATCTAATTTTTTTTTCCTTTTTGTGAGGCCAATCCTTACACAAGTGATATTCTTTGGAAGTCAATTTATCTCTTGGACCCATGTTGAGTCCTCTCTCATGGTTCACAGGCTCCTATGATTTCCTTCCAATGCAGGTTTGTACAAATCAAAAACCCCCATGGGCTCCTTTACTAAGCCCCTTTCTGTCCTTAAAATCAATTTTCGAGCACTAGCCATTTTTCTTCGGCCCCCAATTTCATCTGACCATGGGCTATGACAAAGCACATAACTTAAAGGAAATTTTCTTGAGCTTCAAAACTTCAGTCTTTGGAGGTTTCACATTCATCACACTTTGTGTCCCCGGAATGTCAAATTGGAGAACTTGCAAACATATGTTTCTTCCGAGCTTTGGGGCTCCGATACCTCGAAACTTCAGCCTTTGGGAGATCCTCTAAATTAACACCTTATTTCTCTTGAATGTAGAACTGGAGAACTCCTACACTTTACATCTTTGGAGCCTCGGGGCACCGTTGCTTCAAAGCTTCAAGAGATCTTTCTATATCACACCATATTTCTCCCAAACATCGAACTTCCTGACTCCCGGAGAGGCTCTCCAAAGCTTTACGCTTCAGAGGTCTTTACAAATCTGCACCTGAAAACTCTCGAACGTCGAATTCCAAACTGTCGAGGTATTCTTAGCATTGCGCACCTAGGGTGCTATGTGTCAAAATATGGAGATGACACGTGGTCCAATCGACGAGTGACATGTGCCAAGTTCTAATTCACACAAAATGTCTGTGAAAAGAACAAAACAATATGACACATGGAATGCTTAGAGTGGGTCCACGCCACCATCGATGACATCAACATGTCACATCACTCTAACATTACAGAACTTTCAAACTTCAGAACTTCGAAGGATCTCAAACTAGAACACATCAAAACACCTGAACGTAGAACTTCCAAACTCTCAAACAGTGTTCTACAGAGCTTCGGAATTTCAGGGCTCTGGGACTTTGGAAAAATTCCAAACATAACACTAAAAATCTCCCGAACACCAATCTTCTGAACAGGTTCTCCCCAGAGCTTCGGGACTCCGACGCTCCCGAACTTCGGAACTTCGGGCTTCGGAGGATTTCACACTAGAACCCCGAACTTCGGAACTTCGGGCTTCGGAGGATTTCACACTAGAACAATTTAAAACATCTGAATGTTGAACTAGCGAACTCTCATCCGAGCGCTTCTCTGGAGCTTTGTTACTCCGACTCTTCAGAGCTTCGGGCTTTGGAGGACTTATTATCACAACACAAATTTTCCTTTGAACGCCAAAGTGGCTAGCTCTTCAAACTATGCTCCACACAGGCACTTCAAGGCTTCAGGCTTCAGAAGTTTTCGTTGTTGATCACCACCCCACCCCCGAACTACCGAATGCCAAAATTATGAACACTTCCTAATATGTGGACATGTTTCCCCAAACATGAATGATCTGGATTGGTCTCGGACTTCGAGACTTCGTGGAAAACTCCATTCCGCGCAACCACAACCATATTTCCCCAGAGTGTCTAACTGTCGAACCACTTGGGGGATCCAACGACCTGCCTTCTCCCAAATAATATACGATGTAGATTCACTCTAGGAATTCAAAGATTTGGGATTTTTTTCCTCCTTTCTGTCAAATACTTAAAAATTTCTAAAGCAACGAAGTCCAAACAACTTGAGGGGGTTAACCGCCTCACTCCTTTTACCATATCTAATGGATGTGAAGGATTCATACCTTTTCCAAATATATCCTACGACCATTGTGGTTTCCCTAACTACTACACCTCCTGAGATTTCAAACACAGTTACGATGTCCTCTCAACGCCCTCTTAGCGCTCATGGATGCTCTGAAACTCGAATTTTGTCCATTTCTACAACAACTCTATGTGAAAAAATTTCTTCAATTTCCACTTACATGGCCCATCTAGGCTCAGTGTTGAAAACTAGAGCTCAAATACCATATTGTAGCACACCCAACCTTAGACTCGTTGGACTATGCCACACAAAAACTCATGCAGAACTTTATAAATTGTAACATCTCCAGACCACCCAGGCTCAAGCCATGTCACTTTACTAAAAACAATAATTTTATCTCTTTATACATATATAAATTAAGCATACAAACATATTATGCAAATACACAGATTCATGTGGAAATACTAGTAAAAGTATAATGCAACATACAAAAGGAAAAACCCATAAACATAAACACACGTATAAATACACAACATGTAATTCATATACAATTGATACTTATCTTTTATAGAAGACCATCAACTACATCCAGACCTTCCACGATCCTCCCAGCCTTAGACCACACTTCTCATAACTCTCAGCAGTGGGTCACCCCCGAGTTAGGACTAAATTCCACTTGGTAAACAGATTCCTAGCTAGACTAAGACAATCCAAAAAACATGAAAGATTTCATCCCAGTAGCCAACTCAAACTACCAACCTACAACCTCTCATTCCCCACATGTCTGTCCCACCCTAGGAATTGTTCCCTTTCTCTACTCAACAGTCCTTTGACTGTGCCACTTCTCTTCCAGAGCTTCAGCAACAGGCCGAACAGGAAGTCTCAGAGCACTGTATTTGTATTTGGGCTCCTTCAAGAATTCAATTCCCAAGAATTCTCTCACCTGGAGAGAGTTTCTCACATACCTAACAAACTACCTCTTCAATCCCACAGGCCTAGCAACCCGCTTCTTCAATCAAGTGATCTAGTCAACCAGATACAGGCTTAGGTGAAGGACAAAACAAAAAACGGGTATGGAACAGGTGTTGCTCACAACATAAATGTACAACACTAGCTCAGGTAAGTACAGGTGCACTGTGCATCCCACGAGGGATATGGGTTACTATTGATAACAAGAAGGGTACAAGTAGCTCAAGAGTGCATGCAGTCTCCAGGAGTGTGTGAATGATGTCGAGATCAACCAATGGAGGCCTTGGAGTGAAAATGATGGTAGATTGGTCAATTCATGAAAAACATGAGGGTGAATGGGGAGCATGGTGCCCAATGAACTAATTTTCCCTACATATAACTCCATGCGCCCTGATTGCCACATGGCCCTCCAGGATTTTGTTCCTCTCCATTTGTGGATCATTCCCCTTCACATAATAACTTAGGATAATATGAGATTTATCCTTTCCTTATTCTTTAGGAATAATAATATAATATTCCCTTAGAGATAAGCCCTCTAGCTTAACTCCTTTCTTAGGCTCTTGTCCCCCCCCTTTCCCTTCCTAGAGGAGTTTATTCCCCCATACTATTTTATCATGGTTAGTTTACATGCAACGATGTATTAAATTAATGATATGAGTGTTTACGTATACAAAAATAGGCTCATTGGCCTTTAGCATCTAGGCTCTCCGACCTAATCATCACATAAGCCTCCTAGATTATAATCATCTAGATCACCAACCTATAAAACATGTTTACAATTCAACTAGGGCTCGGTCTTGTGGTATTACACTTTAAATACCTTGGAATGGTTGTTGATAACTATTTGGAGATCCACTAGAGCAAAGGATATATATGTTTTAACATCTAGTGAGCACAATTGTGCAATTAAACCATGGTGTCCCTTTTTGAGTATTTTTTTCATGTTATTGGAGCTTATCACCTTACAAGGCTTCCCTTATATACCTCTAAACTCAATTTTGTTACCTTCTAAGGAAAATATCATGAAAAGATCTTGAAAATTAAGGGCCATTGTTCCCAATGATTGTAATAACCATTGGACCCCTAATACAACATCAACATCACCCATTTGGATGGAAAACATGGGATTATCTAATAAATACGCTCTCATATTGAGCTTAATACTATGCCACTTCCCAAAAAAAATTATGGTGCCTCCATATGCAATCATTACTTGACAATATGGTGCTGGAAAGACAAAGAAATTGAGATCTTTTTCTAATTTTTAATTGATGAAGTTATATGTGCTACCGAAATCATTCAAAATTGTTACCTTTTTCTTTCTAATGTATCATGGTATATTGAGGGTTTTTGGAGTATTGATGCCAACCAATGCATGAAAAAATATTGTTGGATTAGTCTCTTCTAGATCTAGATCTTGTCATGGTTCCAATTCTTGGTCTTCTTCCTCTTCATTATCTATGTAGAATAATTTCTTCTCACTGCATTTATTCCCCTTATTGTACTTGTTGTCACCATTGAAACATAGTCCATTTTCTATTTTTTCATCCATTTGTTGAGGTGTCAACCTTGTCGGTTGAGTGAGGCTAGTAGAGGGAACATGGTGCTCTCTATATTTATTAGTGGCTACCCTTCTATTGGCCATTTTTTTGTTTTTCACTTTGCTTTCCATACTAAAAGATTGTTGTAGGGATTTAGGTTTGAAGAGATGCACCTCATGTTTAATGTTCTCCTTTAAAGTGTCCATAAGATATCTAACAAATTATCCTCATGAATGTTCTTTACCCCGAGACTAAGATTTTGGAATTGTTGAATGTGATTTGTAATTGGACCTTTTGTCGAAGATTTATCAATTGACTAAATAATGTATTTCTCTTAATATCCCCATAATGTGATATAAATTCATCCATAAAAGTGAACCACGAGATTATAGAATTCTTTTTTCTTTCACAAAGCCATTGGTACCAAACAAATTGATCATTCTCTAAATACAAGGATGCAATAGGTACCTTTTGTAAGCTTGGCACTTGGTGTAGATCAAAGAATTGCTCCATTTGGAATATCTATGTTATAGGATCTTTACCATAAAAATTCCTCGAATATATCTTTGGAATGAAGTATTTCCTTGGTGCCACATTTAAACCTCTATGATGTGGATCTTGAAGTGATGAATAATCATGATTACATTTAAACCTCTATGATGTGGATCTTGAAGTGATGAATAATCATGATTATGACACTCAATCTTTATTTCCTCTACATTTTCATGATTTCCTTGCATTTTGATATCTCCTTTAGGGAGTCTCTCAATGGAACATGTAAGATGAGGGAGGTCATGGAATTTTTCAATTATAACATCTTATTTTCCATATGATCCCAATTTTCATCCATTTACTTTTACATCTCTTTCCTATTTCCATCCATCTTCTTTTCCACCTTTTCAATCCGATGAAAAGTTTCTTCTCTTTCTTATTGATTCATGGTTGATCTCTTTGGAGGTTTAGTTGATGAAACAAATTTTGGAGAAACATTTGAAGCCATGTGAGAAAATAATAATTCTTCTTTTTTTCTTCTTTATCACAAATTTTGAATTATCAAAAATAGATCTTCCAATCAAAAGTTATGCCAATTGTAAGTTGTGTACCTTTCAAACCCTTAATTTGAAGTGTGTCTAGGTGGTTGACCTTTGTCCTAATATATATCTGAAGTTTGAACCCTTATGAGTCTAAAATTTTATCTTTTAGTACTCTGATATGACTTCTAAAATTATTGAAAATTTTGCAATCTGAACCTTCACTGATAAAATGTTATAGCACAAATACCAAAATGACTTGTTTAAGACTAATTTCAGGATTAGTAAAAACCTCATCTTCCACAAGATATATCTCACAAATTGTAATGATTAAAATTATGAAACATTTTCCATAGATAACTTGTTATGTCTTCTTAGGATTAAGAAAATTTCAGTCTGAAACTTCACCGAAATGTTTTTATAGATAAAATAAAAATATGGCCCGTTTGAGATTAATTTCAAGACTAGTCGCAAACTCGTAACTTTTTGAAAAGGTATATCTGAAAATATGATGAACCAGATCCTAAAATTTTTACCACCTATTCCTTGATATATTTTCTCAGTATCATAACAATTTCTCTATCTAAAACTTCTTATAAAAAATGTTATAGCACAAATACCAAGATGAATTGTTTAAAACTAATTTCAAGACGAGTCAAAAACTCTATCTTATGTAGGATATATATATCTGTAAGTATAACGAAACAAAACCTGAAATTTTTATTAGAAGTTATCATATATTTCTCCCGAGTAACCTCCAATTTTTGTTGTTTGAATCATCCCAGAAAAAATTTATAGTGAAAATTCCATGATGGCTCGTTTGAAGAAGCAAAACCATAGGATCGATGCTTTGATACCAAATGTTATGAACCAATGCCTTGTTAATAATAAAAATTCAATGAATAACAATACAATTCGAGGGGGAAACCTATGTTTAAAATATATTCAATGTACAAGATGAGATGAGATGATCCTAAAACTAGGTCTCCTTGGTAAACTTATAGGAAACAAGGTGCAATTATAATGAAAGGGTACAATAAAGGGTTCTAGCCTAGATACAAATATAACATTAGAAATGTAATAATTCAATATCTATAGATTAATAATGGGTTTCATACTTAACATGGGGCTTTGTCTAAAGCTTAACACATTTCATGGGGGCACTCGATATTGACTTTTACCCTATGAAAAAAATATTCAAAATTGGAGTTTTTTCATAGAACATAATTTTTTGTGTCAAATTAAAATTTACAAAATTGTAATAAGTTTTTTAATGAGTAAACTTGCACTCTCCAAAGTGAATAATTCAATTTGGATTTGTAATGAAGGACTAGTGTGCATTTCACTGAAGCTAGTCAAAATTACCTTGCTTCATTAAAATACATGCCCAAGCTTCATTTCTTGACTAATTGAGTGATTCCAATTGGAGATTATGTATTTTCTAATTCTCCACATTTATACATATTCATTTTTTATAATTTGAAACTTAAAATATTATGCTACAAATTTCATTCAACATATATAATGTTTTTTTGAGTGTGTATGTGTTCATAGTTAGTCATAATGATACATATCTTTTTGGATTATTTTGATAAGCATTTTGTCAAAGTTATGTAAATTGAGAAAAATAAGTAAGTAGACATTTTTTTATACCTAATACTAAATAATAATTTTCAGTTTTTTGTCTTTGACAAAAAAAAAAAAAAGTCCATTTTCCAAGTCTTTGAAGTTTTCATCAAGAGATTTTAAACTTTTATTAGAAGAATAAGTTTATTTATGAAAAGTTAAATTTTTTATTGATCATATTTAAACATCAAAGTACACTTTAAACTTTCATTTCTCAGTGCAGTTTGACTTTACAATATTAAAAGTTTGAAATTATGTTGATTTGAAAGATAATTTTTTCTCTGATCATGCTCTCATAAAAGTTTCAAAATTCACCAATCTAAAACTTCAAAATCACTCCGATAAGCATGCTCATTAAAGCGAAATCAAACTTTGCTCTATCTAAAAGTAAAAATCATGGAAAGATAAAAAAAAATCCTCCGATAACCATTTCACCGAGATTTTAAACTTTCTTGTATCAGGGAAAAGATAAAAAATTTAGTGTGCTTTGATTATCGGAGTAATTTTCCAACTTGTTGCATTGCACATATATATAAAACATATTGCATCACTCTATTTGTAAACTTTTGTAAAGCTTATTCCATACATTGAATATTGTTTCAACTTTTTCCAAGGATTGAAAGTACTTGCATTGCTTTGATGCAAAGTTTGAACATTACTTCCTTGACCATTTAATACATTGTATCACCATAAACTTTTTGCAAAATGGTAAATGGAATGTTCGCAAAATGGTAAATGGAATGTTCATTGGTTTGAATATGGAAAATTTTATAAAATTTGATCTCATCATTCACTGTTTAAGCCATGATGACTAATATTTTCGCAATTTTTCTACAAGATCAACTAATTTTACTGGGCTCACATTCGTCAATTTTTAGTTACACTTTTGGGTTATCTGAGCGATAAAAAACTATAATCAAATCCTTCATGTATTTTTCTTAGAAACTCTCTTTTTCAAGTTTTTCATAAAATCAATGAAATTTATTTTCATGAGTTTTCAAAGCTAAAATAAATGTGCTCTATTTTTAAAGCATCATTTTTTTTCTTTTATCGACTGAATTATAGATTTGAAACTATTAAAATCTATGAAAGATGGATAAAAATAGATTTTTAATGTTAAGTTCATTTTTATTTCTTTAGATACAATGCTTCCAACTAGGACCTTGTTGTATTTCAAGGATTAGAAGTAGGAATTCAACAAAAGAGAGTTACATTACAAGAGGAATAATAGAGACACACACATACTCAAGAAGAGAGATGGATATTTGTGTGAAGGATATTCATCCGAGTTTGTATTTCATCTTCATGAGTATTTGTACAATAGAGAGATGGTTGGAGCAGTTGTACCCACTCCAAGTAATCCTTCATTAGGATTTATTTGTACGTTATTACACATATATTCATTATATTAATGTGTAGTGTATAATGTATGATGGATTATAAGGGCCTAAAAGGCCTCCCAACATCTCCCCCACACTCAATTCCTTACTTGTCCCGAGGAAGTGTGAAAAAACATCATGGATATCTACTCTTGTAGAAGTATTCTTAATGTGCCTCAACCATGCATACTGGTCTGCATAGGTAAATTAGTCACAACAACCACCAGTTGTATAGGAGGATACACGTATACAAGGTTTACAGTGACCGGTTTCCAATGGATCTAAATGACTGCATATCGCATATCCCAACTCCTCAAACTCCATATGATTGACTCTGTCAATTTCTTGAAGGGTGCCACCGAATGCCATACTCACTTGCAAGTTTGTATTCCTCCCAGGAGTCACCGATCACTCTCCAGGGATGCTTTAGTGATCTATCGCTCCTAGGGGTTCCTTTTATGGAATCGACGAGGGTCTAGGCATCATCCAATTCTACCATTCTTCCACTTTCTTTGTCATGACCCAAGGGACTGTTCTACAACTCTTTTACCAAGGGGATCAATCATTTCAATCATTCGTGTGCCATCATCTTGTGTGTGTGTGTGTGTGTGTGTCTTTTATGAGATGTCTCTTTCTTGGATGCTTTCAAATGCTACAAATGTGTGTGTGTCTTTTATGAGATGTCTCTTTCTTGGATGCTTTCAAATGCTACAAAAATTCCATGATCAATGTTGCTCATGTGCTCAAATCAACTGCTGCAAAATTCTTGATCATTGTTTAATCTAGTCACTCAGTTGTTGCAAGTGATTTCCTTAATCAATGCTCAACATGCTCAATGTTTTTTTTCTCACTATGTTAAGTCGTTGCTTTTCATTATTCTTTCATGTCTCTGAAAATGTATGGAGTCTGCATTTTATATGAAGGATGGCTCTTCTATGACTAAACTATGACTTTGCATGATCATGAATTGACTCAACAACTCAATGGAAAAATAAAGACACTTTTGTTGGTACCAAACTTTAAAGACTCAATAAAGCGTTGTTGATTGGGTATTTAGGATGACTCTTCTATGACTAAACTATGACTTTGCATGATCATGAATTGACTCAACAACTCAATGGAAAAATAAAGACACTTTTGTTGTTACCAAACTTTTAAAGACTCAATAAAACGTTGTCGATTGGGTATTTACTGATGCCAACAAGGAACCAATATTATCAACTAAAGACTAACTTACATTACATAGGTGGAGGGGATCACCTACCTTGAAGATGCAGATTTAACCCCTTCCTTTCTTCCTTTCGTTTGATTCGATTAACTCAATTTCACACTTCCATTGAAAACATTCCATCATTTTTATGCTTAAAATGTTAACTCTTACTCCAACTCTACTATAAATTTGAATTACTCAACTCAAACTCAAACTCGACTAGACTACTATCCTTCATGTAATTCTTGCAATTCCCAAAAGGACTACAATATGACCTCAATGTATTTTATACATATGACTCCATTACATAAAGTTCCATTTCAAAAATGTTTAAATCTCCACAACTCTATATTCAAAGGACTCTTACTTAGTATAGGACAAATTTTAATGCAATATTGACATGTGGACTTCTGCATGTGCGATGAGGACAAATTTAATGATATAAATTAGTGATATTGGCAAGGGAAACTAGCCGACCATGCGCGTCGATCATGAGTAGCGCAACTGGTCGACCAAACCCAATTTCACGGACGTACCAGTTGGTCGGATCCTCATGCAGTCGAATCAATTGTTGGTCGATATGTCTCCCGACTCAAATTTCGCTGCAAGGTACATCAATAGTCAATTAACACAAGAAGTAACATTACAGTAGTTAGGGTTGGCACAATAAGTCAAATATTGCATCGTCCCTCTCAGCCTGCATTTGCAAACAACATTCATTGTTTTGATACAGTTGCATACATAGTTGTTGGAGATATGGATAGGTTTCGTCTATTCATTTTTCAACTCGGTGATTAAGCCGAAAGGCGTACACCTATTGATAATGGGCACAATTAATGATCTTTTAACTTTAATTAACCTTAAACCCTAATCTGATGGCTATGCATTGAAGATGCTGGCATA
>CBVK0103817859.1:0-36503 GCA_900067695.1 Picea abies | reverse complement strand
GAGCATAAGACAAGGGTTTTTGCTTAGCAAGGGATCAGAAATGAATCGAGAGGAAGCGAAACTTCAATGCCCCATCACTTAGATGTTCCTTTAAGGGGGTTGTGTGTGTTACATCCTTCCTATGACCAATGACCCAACAAACCACCCTCTCCTTTAGAGTCCGCAGAGCATTTACAAATTGTTGACAAGCCAAGACCCCAACATTTGCTTGGAACTGATTCCAATTTTCTTTAACCAAAGACTGAAACTCTTTGATTTTGAACTAGGAAGGATTATATTTAAACAACCCCCCTAGATGCCCCCTTGCCACATCCACCTTAAGAAATACAGGAAAGTGATCCGAGCATCGAATTTTCCCACCCGGGTCCTGTAAATCCCAATTTTTTGAAGAATTGATTGATGGACAAGAAATTTGTCCAGACACTTGAGAACTCATCCACTTCCACTCCTATTACTACTCCAGGTCAGACTGATAACAACATGTTCCACATCCACCAAACCCAAAAGATCCAATTTATTAAGGAAAAAATGTAACAAAGGGTTTTCCTTGGCAGTCTCCTCCCATATCTTCGCCTGGCCCAACGATAAATTCAAATCCCCTCCTATGATAAGGTCCTCCGAATGAAGTGCCTTGAGATTGAAAAGATAGTTCCAAAAGTCCTCTCTGTCTGCATAAGGCCCATACAGATTGTAGAGAAGAAAATGTCGATCCATATATTTGTTGGCGACCTCCGTACGTTATCCCGATTTCACATAAATGCAATTGTTAAGGGTTGCAAAAGATGAGAGAGCAATGATTATTCCTCTCGACGAACCCGATGAATCCAAACCAACAAAAAGTCATGCTAGAAGAAGTTTATTAAGCTCATGAATAATAGGATCACACAGCCTCATGGTCTCATAGATAAAAACAATGTCGGGATGTTCTTGATTAATGAACCTCCGAAGGGAAAGTTTCTTGGGCCTCCACCCCAAGCCCCACATGCTTATTGTCATTATCTTCATACGAGATGCATTTTGGGGGTTGCACCTGCTCTAAGAACACTAATGATGATTCATCGATGAGCTTGAGTTACTTCACGGAAAGCCTTTTTCTGAGAGCGTTTCAATGTTGACTTTCTACCCACTTTGGAAGGCAAGGGTTCCTTTGCACTTACTAATCTGAGACCCCTTGAAGGAGGAAAAACTTGACTTGATACATGAGGACGCAAAAAATACAGGTCGCGCCCTAAGGAAGCTGACAAGGATCTAGAAGAGCCCTCCCTTTGTGACTCTTGAGACCTTTAAAATTTTGGGTCCGAGTCATTAACAAGATAAACTGTGGGGTCCTTCGAGATACTACCTTCCAGGGAATAATGCTCCAAGCCCACCCCAGATGAAGTAATTGTTCCAAGATCTGCCACCTTTCCCAGAGTTCTAATTCCCAAATGAGAGGAGGGAGAAACCTTACAAGGGGAAGATGAAGAGTCAAACTTACTTGAAACAAGTCAATTTTCTTCGTTGTCTATCCAAATGACATCTATCTTGCTCCATTGAGATGGAGATAGATTTAGATATTCTCCCAAAAGATGCTCCGGTAAACAATGCATCTCGGTTCTAGAGTCGACCTCACTCAAAGGAACTATCATGTTGTCCATGATAAGCCTCACTTTCTCTTGTTGCAAGCGTCCAAATCTAGGTACTGCGCCTTGACCCCCACCCAACCGAGGAGAAAGAGAAGGTTCCAACGTAGCTTTTGGCTTGCTGCATGAAAAGGATGGAACATGAAATTTTGCAGATCCCAGAGGATCCCCTAAAACCTTTTAACAAATTTCTTGTCGCAATCATCCAAAACATGTCCAACTGCATGACACATCACACATCGGAAGGGGACACTTAGATAATCAAGTACTTGTGAATAAGATCTCTCACCAGCTGCAAGCTTCAAAGATTCAAAAAGTCCTTCTCTTGGGTCCATCTCCATTAAGATCCGAGCCACCGAGCAACTGGTGCAAGTCTTGAAACTGGAATTTGTTGCAATAAAAGTCCCCAACGAATCTCTGATAGCCTTGAGCCCATCGCTTGCCCAAAAATCCAATGGAAGGTTTGGTAGCTTATTCCATATGGGAAGGATTTTCAATGCCTCATCCCGATTATCGAATAAGGGATGCCAGGGCTTGGCATAGAGGAAACGATCCCAAAACCAATGAGTTGATAATATTTTGAGGGTGTCTTTCTTACAATGAAATACAAACCCAATCCATCCCCTCGACAAAAGGTGGAATATGGGAACATATCCCAGAACTAGAGCCCATTTGTTCTCCATCCACTGAGATAAATCATTTGTTGAGAGTCTACGACCATAGAACTTACCAACACGTGCTTTCCCATCCAGTTCTAAAATTTGACTTACCTGTAAATCTTTCCCAACCACCACATAGATACATCCTCTGTGAGACCCAACCGTCTTCCTTCATTTTCGCTCAACTTTATCCTTTCCAAGTCCCAACCGATCCGCTTGAAAATCCTCCACAAGAAGCTTTCTCAAGATAAAACCAGACCCCCCTATGCCATCTTCATCACAGGTACCATGAGAAATCCCACTAGGGTTCGTCGAGACAACATGAGCAACAATAGACAAGGGAAATGGAACACTAACATTACACAAATCCATAGACAAACCCTCATCTCGAGAAGTCTCTGGGTTTAAGCCCAAGGATTGACAAAAACCATTCGAAAGATTTGTTTGACATATGGATCTGTCCGGATCCGGACAAGAGACTTGAAAACCAACCATTGGACAATCAAACCCTTCGTGCGAGCTGACACATCCTAGGTACAGGTCAAGATGAAGGTTTACGTTTGGACACGAGAAAATCTCATCTTTCATCACAAATTGTCGGAGTAATCCACCAACTACTGTGGATCCTCCATCTGCATACCCAAACCCTTGGATGGGACACACCTGGCACCCTTCTGACCCCTAGACCCTAGTCACCTACAAAAATGTAGTTGCCTGCATCCCCCAATTGTGATTTTTTAAATCCAAAGTTAGTTTTCGATCACATTCCTTATTATCCCTTTCATAATGATTCAATGTTTAGCCAATTATCTTTGTCTACTTTATTGTACTTTTTAATAAGGTATACCATGTGAGGTCTAATGGTAGACAAAGGATATTATAAAATGATGGCCCTTTTCTTTAAAAACATGTAACCAAGTACCTCACCTTCCAACCTATAAACAAGAGTAAGATATTCTTCACGAGTCACAACCTTAGTAACATTTTGTTTATGAAGATCAAAACATGTCATAAGCAAGATTTGAATTTAGATGAAAAGCATAACATATCTTGCTCACCCATTTTTTATTTTCAAAGTCAATTCAACTTTTATTTTCCAACATTCAATAAATATTAAATTATCTTCATATCAAGTTAAAATAAATAATTTAAATTAAAAACAATTTAATTTATTCGCTCTAAAGATAATGATTGTTTATCACTTAACAACAAATTACTATAATTGAACTAATTATTAAATAAGACATCAAACATAATAATAGTTGACAAGTTTAAAGTAGAGATTGAACTTGAGACATATGCCTAACACTTTAAACCAATTTGTTGTTATACCATGTATTTGTGCCACATACTCATTCCAATATTTTTTTTTACAACTTTTTATTTATTTAATTTAAAAGTATTATCTTTTAAATTTTTATTTTTTTCACCAATGTATAATGTTATCAAACTAACCAGACTAATCAAATTATACCGTGAATGATATGTATCATCCGCCGAAAAGAAGTGGGTGGCGTTGCTTCCACCCATTTGGAGTCAAGATCAAGTTAGGAGACCGTGGGCCCTCATAGTAGGTGAATGGTGAGGACACCAACTCGCTCATAATCCTTCCATCACTTCGTTTATTTAAACGACAATCCATAGTGGGTAGATTGGCAAGTGTACCCCAGCTCACAATAGCATGTATTGAAACACCTACATACTCCCATATTAGCGTCCATCTTGAGCTTCATCTATTTTGAAGGAAGGGGGCAAGGGCATTTGATATTTGGAGTTGCAGAGGTTCAAAGCATGGCTATGGCAATGGCGACCATGCGTAAGATCTCTACTTCAGCCTTGTTTAGGCCCGGATGGGCTATGACTCAAAGAGCTCTGCAATCTACTGTACGTATTCCCTCAATTTTAACCCAGCTTTTACATTCAAAGTTCAAATAATACCCATCTCGTCTCATCAGCTGAGAGAGAGATCTGTGTTGTCTGTCAGGTTGCTCTTTCCAACGAGGCCGACTACTCTCGTCTCGAAAAACAAAACTCCCATGTCACCGTGAGTCTCTTCGATTTTTGCTGTTGAAATTCCGAAGGATCTATTCCTATAGACTGCTAAATTCAGGGTCATTTCAATGGCAGTGAGATCATTACAATATTGGGTTTGCTTTTGGATGGTTGATAATGCTTACTCTGCATACTGAAGTTTGATGGTTGATAATGCTTACTCTGCATACTGAAGTTTGCACGATTTATTGCAGTGGCCAAAGCAGCTGAATGCTCCATTGGAGGAGGTGGATCCCGAGATTGCGAATATAATAGAACTTGAAAAAAATCGGCAATGGAAGGTTGGAATCTTATTCTCGTCTTCCTTATTTTCTTTGCTGATTGATGGTCAGGAGTTCATTTCCCGTTGAGCCATATACCTTTCACATATCTTTTGATTGCCCCCCTTAGGAATCTTAGCTCTAACCAGGGAATATGGAGGGACTATAGCATTTCGTAATTGATTATGAAATGAATTCTTAGTCTCTATCCACCAGTAAGAGACCATATCAATGGTTAGCGCTGAACTGCTTGAAGTCTAAGCAAACTCAATTATTTGGGTAATCTTTCCACTGCTTTGTCCATATGAGATGGGTTCAAAAGCATAGTTGGAGATTGATCCTATATATAACATTTATATTAATGGAATGATTTGATCCATTTACTGAAAAATACTCTCATTCTCCCATCCAATTTTAGTTTCAAGTTTCAACACTGAACGGACGACCTACATTGAAGGGAAATTATTAATTAATAAAAAAACTGAGAAAAAGAAAACAACATCAAGAGCAACAATTTTGTTCCTAACAGGAAGGGAGGATCTCGTGACGGGAAGAAAGGGGAGCCTTCGTTAAAGTAGCAGGCATAGCCAGTCGTTACATAAGGCATTGCAAGGCTCACGTTCCAGGCTTTGAAGAAAGGCCCGCTGGCTGGCTGGCGGCTCTAGGCGGACCTAACCTATTTGAGTTGTAAACCCCATCTTTCTCCTCCCCTCAGGGCAAGGCTAAGTTATATCTCTTTCCTTTCGCTGCCTTATTCTATTTCACTCTCCTGCAGGGCGCAGCTGGAGGAAGATGAGCAAGAAACTCACCCACCCTAGAGCAAAAGGGAGAACCCAAACAAATAAAGGGAGTAAACCTTGCTAGAAGGGACCCGCTTGAAAAAGGGCTGCCAATTTTGCATCAATTGATGCCAACAGGCAGACTTGGTGGAATTGGAAAAAGGGTACTTATATAGCCCTTGAAAAAAACAGAGCAAGAGGGCCCAATGAATCAAAAGGTTCATGTTTGGTAGCAAGAGAGTCAAATGAATCGAAAGATTCATGTTCGGTTTGGAAGGGATGACGAATTCATGAAATTGATGAATAGATAATCTGTTTTCATGAAGTAATCTATTAGATAACCGTAAATGGGAAATATTGAATGCTTTTTGGCATTTAGAAGTTAGAACTATGTGAGGAGCTATTGATCAGCTGAAAAAAGCTTGGGCTTGCTGAAGGGAAAGTAGAAATGAGTGCAGATCGAATTCAAATTTCAGGTAAATGGATACTCCACAAATAGAATGAGGAAAAGGGGATCTCATCAATGCTGCTTCTGAAAATTTGAAACTATCACATGATCTCAAGAATGAGACGATATAATTTGAACAACAAAGAGTGATTAATTAGGTCAGACAACAAGTTTCTTGCCAAACTTTAGGAAGAGCTCTAGCAACTTTGAATAGTCATTTGCATACCTAGTTACATTTACTACATCCTTCACATCATGGATGGTATCATTGTTCCTTTGGGCTATCTTTGATAGCATTAGTGCATTTATGATTGGACAAACCAAAGTCCATTCATCCTAACGTTTAGTCAATTAGAAATTAGATTCCGAAGGACCAACTTATCTTGGAGCATGGTAATAAAATCTCGACACCCATAAATTTTCTCATTAAATAGCTAATTTATTATAATATTAGAGGCAACTATTGTTACTTTTTAGGACAATTAGGGTCTATGAGGATTTAGTTATGCATGGTCCTATATATCAGGGGGTTGTTATGCACAATGCACATTCAATATTTGCAAAGGACATCCATATCTCATAAAGTACATCCTTTTTCTTGTCTTATATCACAAGTGTTGGGTAGAATTGGACCCCAAATCTAAGGGACATAACTAGATCCGTAAGGCATTCAATATATGAAGGGTGACTACTGACTAGGTGATAGGCCCAACATAATATTAGAATTAGGATTATTTAGTCACATAGTAACATTTATATTCTTACATTGCTTTACTAGTTTTCCATTGTCTTTGCAAAGCGTGTTGAACTTATTACCTCAGCCCTGTTGATATGTAATGTCCCTTTCCAAATAGGAGCTCCAGAGAGGAGGTTTAATGGTCTAAACCACCCCGTTAGACTATAGCCAGGGCCAAAGAGGGGTAAACAGGGTTACTAGAGGTCACTCCAGTCACAGGTGTTATATTCGGAAAGTGACATTGAGCTAAAAAGGGTTAAAAGTGCTTTTAAGTCATTATGAGCTAAAAATAGAAGTCATCAGTGAATTAGGGTTTCAACAGTGATTTAGGGTTTTGGAAGTCAACAGTGAATTAGGGTTTTAGCATGATTTAGGATTTTGGAAAGCTATAAAGGAAGGGTTAGCGACCTAATTCATCATTATGCAGATTATGACTTGTCATTGAGGAGAAGAGGCGCATCTCAGGAGAGATAGTTCAGTGGATTCCAGGAGGAAGACATCGGTGGCTGATTTCGGTGTTGAGAGACACACCCTAGTCATCGGGAAGATCATTCAGGTCTTCCATCATTCTTCAGCAGCAGTTACATAGTGTTCAACAGCAAGGGCGCAGCTTCTGAGAGGGTTTTTAGTCGACTTATCCCATCCAGGGAGAATTTCGAGATTTCCCTCTGACCCATTTGAGAGGAGGGCAAGGCGCATCTTTTGCCTGGTTCCTCATCAAATTCCGACGGAGGAATCAACTGGGACGCATTTTCCAGACTTGGACGTGCGACACTTTTGGCGGGCACATTTGGGGTTCCCGAGCGAGCATCAGACCAGATTCAGGGAAACCCTTTCGACCCATTTCCCAGTAGACCAAGGCGGTCATTTTGAGACATATCTCGTCTGATTTTGACGGTGGAATCACTAGGATGCATTTTGCCAGAAGAAGAGGGGCGCATTCCCCTAGGGGTATCCATCCGGGGTCTAGATTCATCAACAAAGGGGTCTGACAGATACCAGTACTGATGACTAGAGCAGGGCGCATCATTGGGGACAGTTTCCAGGCCATTCCGAGAAGTATAGCTCCCAGGGCGAACTTTCCAGACTTCCAGCAGTTACCGTCAGAGCTGCCATAGTCCCAGCGCATCCATTGATTCCGCAGTGCTCCCATATTCCGGGTATTATCTTTTAGTTGCTTATTTGTATTCCGGCTAATATCCTTTGTCTGTTGATCTAGTTGAGTATTGTCAGTTTATTCAGCCGCATTCGGCCATTTTGTAATCCATAGAGAAATCATAATACAAACTTTGCAGTCCTTTGTCGCATTTATTAGTTGTATGATCATTTATATGTTGTAAACCTACACACACATTAGCAGCGTTTCCTAGATTAGCCAAGTCAAGAACATTACAGTGGTATCAGAGCTTTAGTCCTGCCAGCCTATGACTAAACACAATGAGTGCAACACAAGACCCAGAGGGCCGTGAACATGTAGGTGACGAATATGTCACTTACAGCAGGCATAAGGAAAGAAGGCATAGGCCTGATTTTCCCCCTTTTCCTCCTAGCTCAGAGGAAGAGGAAGAGGCACATAGAGAAGCAGAGAGAAGGGCAGAGCGTGAGGCTGAGTGCGAGGCAGAGAGGATGCTAGGAGACAGATATGAGCGACCAGAGGGCAGTGGCAAGGCCCCCGTAGATCCAGAGACAACTTTCATGCAGGTTATCAACGATATGTTAGCTAGTCAACGGACCATGTCTCAGTCCTTGGCACAGGTGGTTGATAGATTGGCTAGAGTGGGCACCCCAGACACATAAGTCCCGCATGCAGCACAGGGGAACTCAGGAGTAGGCAGTAGACCCTAGCACTCTCTCGCACATACACCTCTGCGAGTAGGATTCCTAGACACTTGTTTCCCAGTTTCCAGAGGGCACCCCCAGTAGCAGCACCGCCACTGATAGCACATAGGCCACCCACTCATGCAGACGACATTGCAGAGTATAGGAGGGAGTACGCAACATTGGGTCGTGACTTCAATCAGGACATGACCTTAGTCGAGTACTGTGGACTCAGACTCAGGAACCGCCCCAGAGAGCCGCAGAGGGGAGGACCACAATAGCAGCAGGGGCATAACCTCGATTTCATCCGAAAAGTTGGGAAACTCACCATCCCTTCTTTTGACGGATCTTCCAAATACACCGCCAGAGCTTGGGTACAGAAGCTAGACACGTATTACAAGCTCAACCAGATGATCGAGACAGAGGCCATCAGTTTCGCGACCTTACACTTGGAGGGTGAGGCACACGAGTGGTGGTATCATGGACTGGTGACATTGGGTCACAGTCGCATCACCCCCTATAGGGAATTTACAGATAGGCTCATGGACAGGTTTGACAGGAAGGATCCCGAGATACACTTCAGGGATCTAGCCTAGTTGAGACAAACTGGCACAACAGAGGCGTTCATCACAGAGTTTCAGCGGGTAGCCGTGACAGTGACAGATATATCAGAGCCCAGGCTGATCATGCTATTCACAGAGGGACTCACAGAGCCTTTGAGAGGATGGGTGAAGGCATACAAGCCTCTCACTTTGCAGGATGCCATCCTTCGCACTCGAGATTTGGCAAACTCAGTGCCAAAGACTAAAACTTTCTCCAAACCATTTGTGCCTCAGAGGGATCGAGACATGAAGCCATTCCAGAGAGAATGGAAGGGCAAGGAGAAGTTGGATGATGAGACTAGGCGAGAGCTTATGAGGAAGAAGCTTTGCTTCAGCTGCAGAGATCCTTGGGTCCTAGGCCACAGGTGCATGGGCAAGGGAGAGATTCATTATATTGAAGTAGCAACAGACATCGTGGACAGTGAGGAGGAGGAGCAGGACAGTGGATCCACTAATTCAGAGGAGGAGTCAGCACCAACAGAGGAGCAACCTCCCCGTAGACCACCGACACCGGCAGGAGCCCATCCTCCAGTAGTCCCACAACCGCCAGAGCAGGCTAACAGGAGGAAACTAACAAAGGGAGGAGTCATAGCGACCCTTTCTGGTGTTCCCAGGTATGATACCCTTCGTATCAGAGGGATTATTCAGGGGCAACGGGCAATCGCCCTGATAGATGGTGGGGCCACCCACAACTTCATCGACGCTTCACTAGTATTGAGACGGGCACTTCAGACAGAGGAGTTTGAGGGGTTTGATGTTGCGGTAGCAGATAGCCACACAATGGAGTGTCTAGACAGAGTTCCAAACTTAGAGATGAAGTTAGGCAACTACACAGTGAGAGACACATTTTATGTGGTTGACCTATCGGACATAGATGTGGTGTTAGGAGTTCAGTGGATGATTACCTTGGGAAAAGTCACTACCAACTACCAAACCTTGGAAATGGGATTTAGAGATCAGGATGGGAAGAAGGTTGTTCTAAGAGGTATGTCGACAGGAGCACCCGGGACAGTTTCAACCAAGAGGATGGAGAGGATATTCAGACATGGGGAGGTAGCATATGTCGCAGAATGCTTGATCACTACTCAGAAGGATTCGGAAGGTCGACAACAGTACCATACAGAGATCAAGAATTTATTGGGACGACATCAGCAGGTCTTTGAGGCAATTCCACTAGGGAGATCACCTGGCAGGGGGTTTGAGCACACCATTGAGTTGGAGGAGGGGGCCAAACCTATGATCACCCCCCCCTATCGTCATCCTAGGAGGTTCAAGGATGAGATAGAGAAGGCAATCAAGGAATTACTGGCGATGGGACACATCAGACCGAGCAACAGCCCATTTGCTTCTTCAGTTGTCTTAGTTCTGAAGAAGGATGGCACCATGAGGATGTGCATTGATTACCGAGCCTTGAACAAGAAAACCATCAAGAACCGGTACCCTATCCCACGCATTGACGAGTTGATGGATGAACTGCATGGGGCAGTTTTCTTCTCAAAAAATGATCTATGCCCTGGATATCATCAGATCAACATCCGAGAGCAGGACATAGAGAAGACGACATTTCGATGTCATTTTGGACACTTCGAGTTCCTGGTTATGCCATTTGGGCTAACCAATGCACTCGCTACATTCCAGTCTTGCATGAACCATATATTCAGGGATCAGTTAAGGAAATTAGTCTTGGTTTTCTTCGACGACATCTTGATCTATAGCCGGTCATGGCAAGAGCATATGAGGTACCTAGATGAGGTATAAGCATCATGGAGGCACAGTCATTATATGCCAAAGAGTCCAAGTGCGAGTTCGGTATGACAAAGTTGCTTTACTTAGGCCACATCATCAGTGCACAAGGGGTACAGGTGCACCAAGAGAAGATCAGGGCCATTCTGGATTGGTCGATGCCCAGGAACGTGACATAATTGAGGAGCTTCTTCGGGTTGTGCAGCTATTATAGGTGGTTCGTTTGGGGTTTTTCTCAGCTTGGAGCACCGCTGACAGATCTTACCAAGCATGGGGCCTTCATATGGACCGAGAAATCACAGGAAGCCTTTGATCACATGAAGGAAGTCATGGGCACTTGTCCAGTGTTGGCACTACTAGACTTCACCTTGCCATTTGTACTAGAGTGTGACGCATTCGGTGAAGGGATCGGTGCAGTTTTGATGCAGGGAGGACAACCCATTGTATTCGAGAGCCGGAAGCTTAGTCAACCTGAGAGGTTGTACTCCATTTATGACAAGGAAATGTTGGCAATCATGCATGCCTTGACGAAGTTTAGACAATATTTGGTGGGCAGCAAATTCGTGGTCAAGAACGATCACAACAGTTTGAAGTATTTCCTTGAGCAGAAGGACCTCAGTGAGCGCCAACATAAATGGGTGACGAAGGTACATGCATTCGACTTTGACATAGAGTATGTCAAGGGGAAGAAGAACATTGTGGCCGATGCACTATCGAGGAGACTTGCAACATGTTCTTTGATGGAGATTTCAGCAGATTGGAAATCCCACTTGTTAGTGGAATATTCCAAGAACAAGTTCGCTTGTGAGGTGATGGATGAGCAGATACATGATGACCGGTATAGGGTCATTGACGATGTCATATTTTACAAGGATAGAGTCTACTTGGTGCCAGATTCAGGGCTCAAGAAGAAGATCCTCACCGCAGTTCATGATTCACCTCTAGCAAGCCATCAGGGGTTTTTCAAAACCTATAGACAGATCAGAGAGAGATTCTCATGGAAGGGCCTCAAACAGGACGTTATGAGACATGTCAGTGAGTGTGTGACTTGCCAGCAGAACAAGTCAGAGCATGCTCTTCTAGCAGGGCTACTTCAGTCACTCCCTATTCCAGAGCAGAAATGGGAGAGTATATCTATGGACTTCATCACAGGTCTACCCAAGGTCCATGGTAAGGACTGTATCTATGTAGTGGTCGACAGATTGACCAAGTTTGCTCACTTCTATGCCATACCGACAAAGTACAACGCAGTTCAGGTAGCTGAGCTTTTCTTCAGGGAGGTCTTTAGACTTCATGGGTTGCCGAAGAACATCGTCAGTGACAGGGACAATCGGTTCATAGGGACATTTTGGAGAGAGTTGTTTCGGTTGGTGGGGACAGAGTTGACACCTAGCACCAGCTATCACCCTCAGACAGATGGGCAGATCGAGATTGTCAACAAGTGGGTTGAAGGGTATTTGAGGAACTATGTAGGAGGACAACAAAGAACGTGGGTAAAGTGGTTACATTTAGGAGAACATTGCTACAACACCACCTTCCACATGTCCATTGGTATGACACCCTTTCGAGCATTGTACGGATATGATGCTCCCACTTTGGTAGACTTGGTCTTCGGGGAGAGCATAGCTCCCAAGGCCAAGGATTGGATCATAGAGAGTTAGGAGATTCTCAAGTTGTTGAAAGAGAACCTGCAGACGACGCAAAACCGACAAAAGATAAGTGTGGACAGGCACAGGATAGAGCGCAGCTTTGAGGTTGGAGATTTGGTTTTCTTGAGACTCCAACCCTACAGACAATCATCTTTGAAGAAGAGTGGGGCCGAGAAGCTCAAGCCTAGATTTTATGGTCCTTACAGGATCATGCGTCGAGTAGGCGAGGTTGCTTACGAGCTAGAGCTTCCAGAGGGGAGCAAGATTCATAACGTGTTCCACGTGTCTTGCCTCAAAAAGACAGTGGGACAATTCATTAGCACATCAGAGGAGCTTCCCCTGTTGGATGAGGAGGGACACTTGGAGTTAGTTCCGAAGGAGGTTTTGGAGTTCCGGGAGCGGAAACTGAGGAGCAGGGTCATCAGAGAGTGTTTGATCAGATGGAGAGGGCTTCCAGTAGAGGACGCTACTTGTGAGAGCGAGTAGGTGTTGCAGCACCCTGGGCTTGTATTGCTTGAGGACAAGCAATTTCGGGAAGGGAGGACTGTAATGCCCCTTTCCAAATAGGAGCTCCAGAGAGGAGGTTTAATGGTCTAAATCACCCCGTTAGAATATAGCCAGGGCCAAAGAGGGGTAAATAGGGTTACTAGAGGTCACTCCAGTCACAGGTGTTATATTTGGAAAGTGACATTGAGCTAAAAAGGGTTAAAAGCGCTTTTAAGTCATTATGAGCTAAAAATAGAAGTCAACAGTGAATTAGAGTTTCAACAGTGATTTAGGGTTTTGGCAGTCAACAATGAATTAGGGTTTCAACATGATTTAGGGTTTTGGAAAGCTATAAAGGAAGGGTCAGCGACCTAATTCATCATTATGCATATTATGACTTGTCATTGAGGAGAAGAGGCGCATCTCAGGAGAGATAGTTCAGTGGATTCCAGGAGGAAGACACCAGTGGCTGATTTCGGTGGTGAGAGACACACCTTAGTCACCGGGAAGATTATTCAGGTCTTCCATCATTCTTCAGCGGCAGTTACACAATGTTCAGCAGCAAGGGGGCATTCATCTAGAGTGAGGGCGCAGCTTCTGAGAGGGTTTTTAGTCGACTTATCCCATCCAGGGAGAATTCCGAGATTTCCCTCTGACCCATTTGAGAGGAGGGCAAGGTGCATCTTTTGCCTGGTTCCTCATCAGATTCCAACGGAGGAATCAATTGGGACGCATTTTCCAGACTTGGACGTGTGACACTTTTGGTGGGCACATTTGGGGTTCCAGAGTGAGCATCAGACGAGATTCAAGGAAACCCTTCCGACCCATTTCTCAGTAGACCAAGGTGGTCGTTTGAGACATATCTCGTCCAATTCCGACGATGGAATCACTAGGAGGCATTTTCCCAGAAGAAGAGGGGCGCATTCCCTCTAGGGTATCCATTCGGGGTCCAGATTCATCAACAGAGGGGTCCGACAGATACCAGAACTGAGGACTAGAGCAGGGCGCATCATTGGGGACAGTTTTCAAGCCATTTCGAGAATTATAGCTCCCAGGGCGAACTTTCCAGACTTCCAACAGTTACCGTCAGAGCTGCCATAGTCCCAACGCAACCATTGATTCCGCAGTGCTCCCAAATTCCGGGTATTATCTTTTAGTTGTTTATTTGTATTCCGGCTAAGATCCTTTGTCTGTTGATCTAGTCGAGTATTGTCAGTTTATTCAGCCGCATTCGGCCATTTTGTAATCCACAGAGATATCATAATACAAATTTTGCAGTCCTTTGTCGCATTTATTATTTGTATGATCATTTATATGTTGTAAACCTACACACACATTAGCAACGTTTCCTAGACTAGCCAAGTTAGGAACATTACATGATACGAGCACAGAACAACAATATGAATACTCAAATACAAAAATAGAAACCCAAGAGGGAAAGCAAGCATGCAGGCAGAGATTAGATTGTTGCAATGTACACACACGATGTACACTCATTTGTATTAGTGTTGCAAAAATTGGACTCAACAATAACTTGTTGGGGGCCATCAACTCTGGAAATTGAAAAAAACTTAGGAAAGAAATTGGCAATAACACGACAAAACATATTCAAACATAAAAAATGCAAAATATATTCACATTCTTCCTTTAAATTTAAATATAAATTAGCAACATCAAATAATCACATTGCCACATAAATTTGAAAATAAGATAGTAATATAAGATGTCAAATGATACATTTTATATTCAATGTCAGTAACTGTTGAATAACATATCTCATCTATGATCTACTATCAATTCCCTTTGCTTCTTTTTTGGGAAAAGGTAATGGGTCTTCCTTTAGTAGTGAAAGGTATTGTGCCCATTATTGAACGTCTAGTACTGGGTGTAGGTATCGAGGTTGGCACTTGGCTCTCTTGAGTCTTGTCATGCTACTATGGATGGTATGGGATATCTTTTGTTGCCATGTGCTCCTGCTCATCCTTTCCAACTAGCTGTTTAGGAGACTACTTCATAATAGGCCTCTTAGTCTCCACCAACCACTTATTCACAAGGTTAATGTAATCTAAGCAAATGGCCTCCACATCAGCTAGTTTCTTTAGCTATTGCACCCACAACCAAAGAGTGTAGTAGACAAAGACCTTGCCATTTAGGCATTGATATTCCAACTTGTTGTGCTTCTTCTAGTGTATTTTTTCAAATACATTCCAATTGCACTCCCAACATAAAGTGCTACAAGTTTGGCTCATCACCCAAATGGCAACTTTTTGTGAAGTTAGTGTTTTCCTATCATAGTTTTGTTAAATTTCAGACCATGGTAAGAAGATTTTGCACTTGGATAAATTAACTTAAACTTAGGTGGCTTAAAAATTGAAAGCTTCAATTACAACAACAATCTTTGAATATGTTAAGCTACAAACACATATTGCTAGAAATTACAAACAAGAAATACATAGTGTAGAACACCCAACATTGCATCTTTCTTTTATTTATTGAAAGAAGAAAAATGACACTGATATGGCTTAAAATTCAAACTCGCCAACCAACATGGTGGTGTGCTCGAGGTCTCTTTATAGAACAAGAGATAGAGGGAAGATACAATGTATCTGGTCACATGCATGAAGCACCCAATGTGACTCAGTCAAACCCTAACCTTCATCTACTTTGCTAGTGTGCCCTTTTGCATTGATAGAAGTGCCATAGATAGTGCACCTCAACTGGAGGATAACCATGGCATGCATGCATGCACACTCCTTGTTGAGATTTGTGCCCTCCTCAACTCCTCATGCAAGCACCCTAGTCCTAGGGATTTGCGTCCTATTGTAACAATAGATAATGCATGCATAAACCAACACTGAAATAACAAAGTTAATTAAAGTGGATCATCAATCTAAAATAGGAACTCAAATAGGTAGGTGCATGCATGCATCCTCACCCTCTCTCTCTAGCATGCATGCGCCCTTAGCCTCTCTCCCACATAACTCTAGCCCTTCTCCCTAGAACACTGTTATCGCACAATTTGTACTTGCCCAAAAGCCCAAGGCAAGTGGATACAGAATTGTCGTAACTGGGAATAACCTATCACTGTCACCTTAATAGGAGATCCCTTTCTATTTAGGAGTATGTCAAGACTACCCTAGGGGAGACGTCCCCGGTGACCTGGGGGGTTTGAGAAGGCTAAGGCAAGTAATCACAAGGAAATCCTTCCCCTCTCACAGATCACTCAAATCAAAGGTTTCTTTATGTCTTAAAAGATGAAGCAAAATGGATAATATTGTGTACCTGCCTAGAACAAGACAACAAGGCAAACGGAGCACTTTCCAAGTACCAAATGATTGTTAGTGTTTCTTAAGACAATAAACCTTCATAAAGTAAGCTAGCTGATATGAATGTGCAGCAATGCAACAGTTTATAACATCAATTAATATTTTATAACAACTATAAGATTTATGCCTTGAAATTGCTTGAAAAAGACAAGAAAAAGTAACTTTGAAAAAGACAAGAAAAAGTAACTTTGACTAGGCAAATTGATAATAAATTGTCACAAGCAAAGTTGACAATGTTTAGCTAGCTTTTAATGTCACTTTTGCAGAGAATTTGCTGCAATTAGATGGCTGTAGCAATCTTTTGCAACAATAGCAAATTCTAATGGTCAAAAGTGCAAGAAAACACCATACAAAGTTAGCACTTACCTAGTAGATTGACTAGCAATTATCACAATTGAGTTTTGAATGGTTTTAGTGCAAATTATGTAGGTAAATGTATCAAATCAATGTACATTTGTATGGCTGTAGCAATGTTTTGCTACAACAACAAGTTAGCTTGGGAGTTAATCTAATTTAGGGTTAGCAAATGTTAGTAAAGGCTTCAAGGATAAAAGTATGTGTTTGTTTGATCAATCAACACTTGTAGATGGTAATCTAGTGCCTTTCTAGGGCAAATGGAGTCACTAATGGCAGCAACAAATCTTAGAGGAAAGATAGCAATGATAATGATATGTTAAAGGGATGGAAATGATAAGAAAGGTGTTGGTATCCCAAGGCCTCAAAAATCCACCTCCAAGAGAAATTGCTAGAAAGTAACAAGGGTTAGGCCCTAGCGATTTCTTCTTTCCTTGAACAAATTGTAATAAAATATGCAATTGGGCATGGAAGTAGGGTTACTAGAGTGCTACAATGGTAGAGCTCTAGTATCTAATTCAAGATAGGTGCCTTTCAAGAAATTTTAGCACATGGAAGACTATAGGGAAAAAATTAATAGCATATGTCTTTCCCCTAGGGTTTCAAGCAAGCAATTTCATAATCTTAGACATGAAACAAGTAAAATTAACCATAAACATTCATTCACAATAAAGAAATGCATATTTTCCACTTACTTCACCAAGAATAATCAAACAAAACACCCTAGTTGAGGATCCTCCACATGGAAATTGCCAAAGTACACCAATAAATGCCTCCTCCAAGAAGTGCGCACCACTAATTTCAGCCAAGAAACCTTAAAGAAGGCCGAATTTCAGACCACCACTTGTGTGATGAGTGAATTATGAAAAAATACAAGAGTTTTATCTCTTATTTATACAATTTCAATGACCTTTAATTATCTTTTAGGTCATAAAAGGCCGACATGGCCAGTTTACATCAAAAATCTAGTTTTTACATAAAATCAATAATCAAAACCCTAATTTCACTTTAGGGATGACGTCATGCCCCTCTAGGGTGACGTTAAACCCCCAACTTGGAACGCTAGGCCTCAAATGCAAAACGTTGGGCCTCCAAAGGCCTCAAATGCTTCCACACGTGCCAACTAGCACCAAACCGTCCTCATAAATGCCAAATCCTAACTAGATGACGTCAAGGGTCAGCATGGTGACGTCAGGGGCCTTTAAGGGCCAATGTCATGGTGGAAGGGCAAGACCCCCCTGGGTCTAGGCCCGCCAGAGTGTCCCGGGGAAAACGTCCTTCTTTCTTCCTGGTGCCATCCTCTGGTGTCTCTCTACCCCTGGTTGGGGTCACAACATCCATCTGGTGGGCTTTTAGCCCCATGGAGGTCCGAGCTAATCATCTTCCCAATGTACCTGTCCACCGGGCATGGTCCTGCATCAACAACAAGTACGCCCTCCATGGGCTCATAAGTCATAGGGATCATAGCAATGTCAATCACATCCAATAATCAAATTACCCAAACATGTGCATCGAACCCCCTTTTACCCAAACAAATGCTCAAAGATGTTATGCAGTTTAACAAGTCAGGTTTGGAGAGGGTCTCAGGATGTCCTATTGGGCTGATTCTCCTCAAGTTTGGGGTGTTTCCTAGGTGAAGACCAATCTAGGTCATGTAAATGTGTGAGATGGTAAGGGAAATGTTTGGGCAAAGGGTGCAGTGATAACAGGGAAATGTAGGTCTTACTTGTGGGTGCCTCTGTAAAGGGTGAGCTGCACCTTGTCATGGATGCCATTGTTTCCTATCCCATTCAATGCCTTTTATTCTTTGTCTTATTGCTTTTTCTTGTCAAGAGAATAGCTGGGGGACACTGTCCTGGCGTGGTGACCTGTGGTGACAACGTTATCCACAAGCACTTCGCGGAAATGAGAAGGCTGGCTCTTGATGAAACCCCCTTTTTCTTGGCTATGCCACCAAGAGCCACTACCCTGGTTTGGTGACCAAATAGATGGTAGTGTCATACTGCTACATGCCCATGGACCTAATAGGTCGGCTCATTATGAGACCTCCCATCCACCAACTAGACCTTGAGTTTTATTTTATCTTACGAGTCCCCTTTTCTTACTGAGAAGCCTTTTATTTCTTTCTCGGGAATCCCTGGGTGAAGCATCTCAAAGGTTTCATTTTGGCTTTTAACTTTTGCCAACTACTTTTACCCTCTGGGCCTTTAGCCCCTTCTTCCCACAAGGCAAGGTACAACCCTTACTAATGTGGCAAACCCAATACCCGAACCAAGGTAGGGGATGATGAGAGGGATAATGATGAAAAATGGTAAGTATGGAAGGAATGGACTATGACCTTTCATAAACCCACCAAGTGGAAACTCATCCTAAAGGGAACCAACTTAGTCGGCTGCCTTCACTTGAGATAGATGGAATGAGGCTCTTCTAGGCATAATATAACCCTAGCCTTATTCTCATGCAATCCTGACCCTTGGATCTCCTTGTCAAGATCTTGATCTAACGGTGGGGACTTAATCACTCATTGAGGCAACTTAAGTCACATCCAATGGCTATGACTTAATCTCAAGTTGGCTTGACTGGTCCCCACCAAATGAAGTGTTGTCTAGACATAAGTTGGGCCTCTTCTACACTACTAGACACCCCTAGTGTGGAAGTATCTGCCCGAGCTATAGAATCTAACAAAACCTCCTTTAATTCCTCCTTTGAAAATGCCTCCATCAAATGCTCATTTTGTACTTCGTCAAGAAATCTAAGAAACTTTGAAGCAACATTTATTATTTGAGCTATATTTATCCTACCTGGATCTTTAAATGAAATTTTGAAATATCTTACCCCTTTTGCAGCAATCTCATGGAAACTTTCACCTTTGACCCATCCTCCTTGGAGATATGACAAATGGTATTATTTGCCTACCTCATGTTTGCATAATGATGAAAGATTTTGGTGTTTTCATCCCCCTGTTCCACCTAGACAACTCTGCTTTTTTGGTGTCATTTTGTCTCTTCCCAAGAAAATAGGCTCTTCCTAACATCCTCCAGCCTCTTCAACTCCAATAACACATCTTCTGAAAATGCACCATTGGAATTTTTTCATATATCTTGGAGATTTGTAATTCAACAGTGACTAAGTCAGCCTGAGAAGATTGAAAATTTTCCTTTGACCACAATGCAGTAGCTAATTTTATGTTTTTCAAGGTGGATTGGAATTGATACATTGCCATCTCCTCTTTTTCTGGATCATAACAGTGCCATTCTCTTTTCACAGTGTCCCTAAATTTCTCATCATTGAGCCAATGCGGATTAGATTTAAAAAAACCTGGTGGCTTTGTATCATTTCCTTCAAACTGTAGGAAGATGTGAAGGTGATTAGATACACGGTACACCCTCGTTCCCAGTCCATGATCTATACCTTTCCATTGAAGACAATAACCTAACTAACTAGAAATCTATCAATTCTCTTTTGCAATGCCTTCCTCAACCAGCCTATTATTCCTCCAAGTAGGAGTGAGTTTGAGAGGTTCTACATTACATTGGTTGGCTTCTTCAATCTCGTGGAGAGAATATGGAGCTAGTGAACCCATTCTACGGTTCTCCCCCACACTTGCTTTTGATTCAGCATGAAATTCAAATCACCTCCAATATTAACAAATTCCTTTTTCAACTCCTCTGCTTGAAAGTACTCATCCTAGTAAGCTTGTCTATTACTATAAGGCCCACATATATTAAAACCAATTATTTTTTTATCTATTTCTGGAAAGAAAAATTATGTCCAGAGAGCAGATAGAAACATACCTGAGCTTTGTAACTTCAAGCAATTATTCCAAGCAATGATTATACCTACCGACCTCCCATTGGAATCTTGAGCCAGGAAATCCCAATTTTTCAGTATACTTTTTAGGGATGCGATAGACTTTGAACTATTACGCATTGCATTTTGAATTAATATAATGTCGGGGTTATGAAGAAACACTGGCCTTCGAATTGCACTTATTTTAGGGAAACACTCAAATCCCTAGAGTTCAGAGTCATAACAATCGTTTGAACTTTGGACACCTTCTTAGAGGCACACATTACAGCCTGCTCTAAGGGCCCCATGAATTGTCTTTTGTCTTCCTGATTGAATCTACCTCTCTGCTTTCTGCTTTGCATGGTCTAAACCCCCTTCAACTCCTGGATCCCCATCATCCACACCCTTCTTCCTAGAGGATCTTAAAATACGTTTGTGTTTTTTTGAGGATTTAGAATCCCTCCTTTCTTCATCAACCCCCCGTTCCACCTAGACAGTTCTGCTTTTTTGGTGCCATTTTGTCTTTTCTCAAGACAGCAGGCCTTTCCTAGCATCCTCCAGCCTCTTCAACTCCAATAACAGATCCTCTGAAAATATGCCATTGGAATTGTTTTCATATATCTTGGAGATTTGTAATTCAACAGTGACTAAGTCAGCCCGAGAAGATTGAAAATTTTCCTTTGACCACAATGTAGTAGCTGATTTTATGTTTTTCAAGATGGACTGGAATTGATATATTGCCGCCTCCTCTTCTTCTGGATCACAACAATGCCATTCTCTTTTCACAGGGTCCCCATGTTCCTCATCATTGAGCCAATGAGGATTAGATTTAAAAGGCCCTGGAGGCTTTGTATCATTTCCTTCAAACTGTAGGAAGATGTGAAGGTGATCAGATGCACCCTCGTTCCGAGTCCATGCTCTATACCTTTCCTTTGAAGACAATAACCCCTCATTAACTAGAAATCTATCAATTCTCTTTGCAATGCCTTCCTCAACCAGCCTACTATTCCTCCAAGTAGGAGTGAGTTTGAGAGGTTCTACATTACATAGGTTGGCTTTTTCAATCTTGTGGAGAAAATATGGAGCGAGTGGATCCATTCTACAGTTCTCCCCCATACTTACTTCTGATTCAGCATGAAATTCAAATCGCCTCCTATAATTACAAATTCCTTTTTTAACTCCTCTACATGAAAGTACTCATCCTAGTAAGCTTGTCTATTACTATAAGGCCCATATATATTACAAACAAAAGTTTTCTTTTCTATTTCTGGAGAGAAATATTATGTCCAGAGAGAAAATGGAAACATACCTAAGCTTTGTAACTTTTAAGTTATCATTCCAAGCAATGATTATACCTATTGACTTCCCATTGGAATCTTGAGCCAGGAAATCCCAGTTTTTGAGTATACTTTTTAGAGATGCGATAGAATTTGAACTATTACATATTGTCTTTTGAATTAATATAATGTCTGGGTTATGAAGAAACACTGGCCTTCGGATTGCACTTTTTTTAGGGAAGCAGTCAAATCCCTATAGTTCAGAGACATAACAATCATTTGGGCACCTTCTTAGAGGCACACCTTGTTCTAAAGCCCCATGAATTGTCTTTTGTTTTCCGGATTGAATGCACCTCTCTGCTTTCTGCTTTGCGTGGTGCATATAAGATTTCCTACCCACAATCCTGTTTCCCCCTTTCTGGATAATTTAGCCTAAACCCCATTCAACTCTCGGATTCCCATCATCCACGACCTTCTTAGAGGATCTCAAAATATGTTTGTGTTTTTTTGAGGATTTAGAATCCCCCTTTTCTTCATCAACTCCATTACCTCATTTATCCTCAAGCCCATCAATGGTGCTCACGATTACACCAATTCTTCCAACACTCTATCCAAAAGACTTGTGTGTACTATTAACTTTGAAAATAGACCCCCCTTTCCCATCCCCTGTAAGACCCTTGTTTGTGTTTACATTCTCATTATAAAAAATTGAAGGAACAGGGACAACGTTCATGCGATCATTCTTACCTTTTGAGGAAAGCTATGTTAGTTGAACTTGCTCCACTTGATTAGCCTTTGATGAAAGAACCGGGGACAAAATCTCCTTTTATGCAAAGTCCTTTTCACCTTGCTTATTGGAAACCTCAACTTCCTCCTCTTTTGATGGGTTTACTCTTTAAGACTTTTTTATCCTTCCTTGACTCTTCTTGTTCTGATAGCACCAAGTATCACCTACCACTTGTCTAGTTGGGGTTTGAGAAGAATCCTTTGTAGAGGCCTCGCCACAACTTTTATGGCGATGTATAGGGCATTCCCTTTTGATATGTATTATGTCCTACTTTTCGACAATATGAACATCAAAACAGAATACTCTGGTAATCCAAATTTTGAGATTACGACCACTTACCATACTTAATCTCCAAGGCCTTTGGAAGCTCTTCCCTCATGTTGAGCTCCACGCAAATATGAGCCACCGACCTTCAAAAATTATCCTTTGATCTACCATTCAATGCAATGAACCCCTCAATTTTATTCCCAATCAATTCTAGGATATGTGGGTGCCATAATTCCACTGATAAGGAAGATAGTTTACCCAAACTTGTTGAGACTCGATAGACAACTCTTTCGATCAAGTGGTCAAAACAAGGACTCCATGGCTTCAATAACAGAAAACTATTACTCGAGCACTAGGTACCCTTCAGTATTTTTTCACAATTTTGGGCAAACTTGAATAGGAACATCCACCATCCCTTTGTTAAGATGTGAAAAGACGGACAATGGCCTAGGCTAGGCCTCCACTAGCGTTTAATCCAATAAACCTTTGAGGCTTTAGAGATGTATCTACCATTGAATTTTCCCACCAAAACATACTTAGAATACTGCATTACCTTGTGCAGGAAGATGTCCTCCCCCAACACCAATCAAAACTTCTCTTTTTGAGCTCAAACACAACGTACTCATTTCCTCCTTTGCTTAACCCTCATGAAAACCCCAAGCTTTGTTCCACTAGTATCAAGCTCAACATGGTACCTTTTCAGTCACCCTCACCCATAGTCGAGTTAAGGTGACCCTCAAAAGAGTCTAAGGCTGGTGGGTAGCGAATACCATGGAACTACGTTGATGTGGTAGTAGTAACTATTCTCGGAGAAAACCTCACATTGATGTTAGGACCTGTCCTATGAATTTAAGATAACTATTGCCTTGGGATGTTTGCTAGGGTAACCCTTGTACCATCCCACTCAAACCTAATAACTCCCACAGGTACGCCTTGAGCCTTATGCATAATACTATAGTTGGTGGGATGTATAATCATTGCTTCCTCTCATGAGGTATAGAGACTTGCCATTTGGCGAGGGATTTATGCTATGAGCATGCCCCACACTCACAACATAGATCCCTAAGAGGGAAAATTGAGGTTTATCATGATTTTTTTGAGGTAAGTATCGAGTTCCTTTCTAGTTCACTGAATATTTAGGTTTTGTTTTTGTAGGTAAGGGGAGATTTGGCTAGGGATCTATGTTATGACTAGGGATCTATGCTATGAGTGTGCCTAGGGATCTATGCTATGTATGACTAGGGATATATGCTATGAGTGTGCCCCACACTCTCCATACCTATGAAACCACAACCTAAATATTCAATGAACTAGAAAGGAACTTGATACTTGCCTCTAGAAATCATGATAAACCTCAATTTTCCATCTTAGGGCACAAGTCATAGAAATCTTTAGTCACCCACTTCCATGGATTCTTTGGGTGTTTCCCAGACCCAAGTCAAATCTCCTCTCACGTAAGAATACAATATGTTTTCTCACAAGTGCCCAACAAAACTTCTATTATATGATGATGCACTTCATTACTTTTTGAGTGGGTTGTCATTTATGTCATGAAAGCCATCATTAAGACAATATCATTTGAAGAGTTCTTGTTAGGAGGTCCTCATTAATTGGGCAAACAATTGTGTTCCCCAATCACTGTGTGTGTAGGACCGCCGTTTGTTGGGTATGTACCCCACTGCAGCCTCACTTACCCCATGTAGTAAGGTACGACCGACTACCTTTACTTTGAAATTTATGGATGAAATCCCCATAATTGATACTTTAGCCATGGATTCCTAGAAAAAAATGTCTTTTTTTGAAAAAAACACATAAATAAAAAATGGTGGGGCCTACACTGGAGAGTTATCAACGACAATGATCAAGTTTTTAAATTTTCTCATCATTGTTCAATGTTGAATCTCAATGGATGAATGCTAGAATGATTTGAATCTGTAAATGAATTTGAATCATTGCCAATTTACGTAAATTTCAGTTATGTTTTTTATTTATTTCATGTTTTTTATTTTTTTCATGTAAATAAAATTTATATGCACACCCGTGACGTAACCCTATCCCTTTTTGGAAAAATATCGTATCTGTGCCTGTTCTCGTACCCACACAACCTCACAAATTACCTTCATCATTAATTGTCTGACCTTTACGTTTGAATTTCTTTGTTGTTAACCCTGAAATAACCACCATGTTCTATTTTGTCTTGTAGTCTATTTTATCTTTTAGTGATTTACACATCGTTGACATAACTTCAATTAAGTGATGATGTACTTCAATACTTTATGAGTAGGTTCTTAGCTTTTTTTTTTCCAAGGAAAACTTCAAGGGGAAACTCCCGGGCACTTCCCTGCATTTGCGGATGGTACCTAGTGCAAACTTGTTGGTGTTGATTACGGTGCCTGACTGGGCGGGGACATTAAGTGAGGCACACAATGGAAGCAACCAGCACGAGGAATCAACCCCGAGATCTCCTATGTGATGTTAAGTTTTTAGCTATTATTAGGTTTCTTTTCAATCTACTAGATAACCATAGCATAGGTAGGATCACTGAGAGAAACACAATCACAAGATACACAACATTTATCCTGGGAAACCCTCATGGGGGAGAAAACCCAACAAAAACTTCCTTAATATAGATAGCCAATACAATGCGAAGACAATAAACCAAAACGCTAGAGAATATCCAACACTGAGCAATGCGCCTCTCTCTTGATTCTTCTCCCAACGACAACTCTCCAAACTTGCGCACTTGATGAGTGACTTTAGTGAGTGTGATAATAAGGTGTTGGCTTCCTTTTTTTATACAAATTGGCAGGTGCTGGAAAGGTGTCTCTTCACTGGGCAGGGCTGGCTTGTCTTCTTAGTGGTTCAAACCACTTTAATTAGCCTGGGGGCTGACTTCACAATTTGCATAATATATTTAGGGTTTGACCAATCCACAAAAGGGGATTTGGTCAATTAGAATGCTCGACATGATCAATCCACAAAAGGGGATTGATATAATGAATAATGACTCAATAGTAAATAGAATACTCTTTGCAGTTACAATATTTGAACACTCCCTCTTTAACAAGAAGGGTATTCTACAACATCGTTAGGAGAGAGAGAGGGCAACAACATCAACAACATTTGGAACACTGACTGGCATATCTATAAATCATCAGAAGTTTTTTCTCATCATCAACGTTCACAGCATGGAGCTGGAGTAGCATCATCAGCATGAGGCTAAAGTAACATCATCAACATCTTTAGCATGAGGCTAAAGTAACATCATCATCTTCTTTAGCATGAGGCTAAAGTAATATCATCAACATCTTTAGCATGAGGCTAAAGTAACATCATCACCTTCAGTATGAAAGCTGAATCATCATCATCATCATCATCATCATCTTCAGCAAGAAGCTGAAGTGGCATCATCATCATCTGCATCAACATGGATTAGTATAACACTAATACATCATCATCATCATCAGTAAGAGTACAAGGCTGATACACCATCAACAACAACAACATCACAACACGAAGGCTGGAGCATCATCAACATCAGCACTAGGCTGGAAATCTTCAGCACAAAGTTGACATCTCAACAACATCAACACAAAGATGGAAATCTTCAGCACGAAGCTGGCATCTCAACAACATCAGCACGAAGCTGGCATCTCAACAACATCAACACGAAGCTGGAAATCTTCAGCACGAAGCTGGCATCTCAACAACATCAACACGAAGCTGGAATCTTCAGCACGAGGCTGGCATCACAACAACATCAACACGAAGCTGGAAATCTTCAGCACGAGACTGGCATCAACATCTTGTGGTACTCTGATAGATCCAAAGGATCTGCCCAGGAATCAAAGGATTCCCTAGGATATAAAATCCTAACGGAGCTACCACTACTAACCAAGGCTAGCATATACATGCATAAGTACTCTGACAGCCCGTCCTTACGGATCTTCTGGATCTATCTAGGGATGATCAGTACCCTAGGATATAAAATCCTAATTGAGCTACCCGCTATTGGTCAGGATACCATAGTATCATCAACACTACTCCCCCTTTCGTGGGAGGTCCTTTCAGACTACACCAAGCTTGTCTCGAAAGTGCTTAAACTTTACACGAGACAAAGGCTTGGTCAACACATCAACAACCTGTTCATCCGTGCCAACATAATGGAGCTTTATGGCTCCTCTTTGCACCATATCACGAATGAAGTGATACTGGATCTCTATGTGCTTCGACTCATCATGGTACACATCATCTTTATACAACTATGGTTATCACATAGGATCACAGTGGCTTCCATCTCCAGATCAAATAGATCTGTCAACAACATCCGAAACCATATGGCTTCACCGCTGGCGGAACATGCTGCAATATATTTCGCTTCTGCCGTGCTGAGAGCAATACTTGATTGCTTCCTACTCTGCCATGAGATCATGGTTGACCCTAGACTGAAACAACATCCTGAGGTGCTCTTTCTGTCAGAGATACTTCCAGCCCAATCTGAATCGGTATAACTACTCAGTTCGAAGTCATGATCTCTAGTATAACAGAGACCACAACCCAACGTACCCTTAAGGTATCTCATCACATGTTTTGCATCATCAAGGTGAACACGTCTGGTTTCTACCAGATACCGACTCAAGGAAAAGCATATATCTGGCATGGTATTCGTCAGATACATTACCAAACCAATAATCTGTCTGTACAGAGTAGCACCAACCAATTCTGATGAGGCGTCTACTAGGAGCTTCAACTTTGTTTCCATGGGTGTATTCATGGATTTGCACTCCAACATATCAAACCTCTTCAGTATTTTGCACTCCAACATATCATACCTCAAGATTTAAGAAATAATGCATTAAGCCTAGGTCTTTCATCTCAAATTCTGTAGCGAGCTTCTTCTTACAATCAATGATGAGCTTTTCTTCGCCAGTTAGAAATAAGTCATCCACATACAACAACAATATAATAGGCTCATCATTCATAACCTTGAAGTAAGGGTTAGAGTCAACTTTACTCTTGGTAAAGCCCAAGCTTATCAGGAAACTATCAATTCTTCCATACCAAGCTTCTAGGAGCTTGCTTCAATCCATACAGAGCTTTCTTCAACCTGCAGACCAGAGTATTTCTGTCTTCAACTTCAAACCAAATTTTCACATAACATTGTACCAATCTGGTACACTTGCTCAGTTGAAACTCAATCTGCACAATCATGTGCTAGCTCTATGTGCTCTCTGCAAAGCACTATCTGTCTCATTGCTTGAGAGTATGTCCTCTCCTCTTTCTGCAACTGTTCCTTTTGGAACTGGGACTCTGCACCTGCAGCTGCTCTGAAGCTGAGAATGGTTGCTTCATTCTCACTATGATTGCTGAAATCTGAGATTAACTCCTCTACTCCATCATGGGAACAACTTCATTTGAAACTGAGAGTGGCTCAATAGCTGATACTGAAGGTAGCTCTTCTTCTTTCATGGAGGTAACTCTATCTTTTATTGTAGTCATGTCTCCATGACCCAACTAATGTATTGCACAAACTGCCACTCAATTTTAAATATGGGGATTGCTCCCCCTGCATCTCATACTATATATGAATCATGGTTGTTCTGGATGTCTTCATGAATACTGGAACTATTTCTTCAATTACTGGAGTAAGTGTCTCGTCATAGTCTTCTCCCTCTTGCTGGGAGAATCCTCTGGACACACATCAGGATTTGTACATCTGCAACATGCTTGATCTGTTAGATCAATCTTTGGAAGTCAATATTGACTTCTCTTCTAGTCTCACGGAAAAATCCATATCCTAGTCTTTCTGACTGGCTTCCTTCTCTGTCACTGAAACAAGGGAATCTTTCTAGGAGATTTCATATCTCCTAGAAGTTTCTGAAGCTACGATCTAGTCTTCTCATGGTATCTGTCTCCCAATCCTGGAAGTTGTCTCTTCATCTGATCCTTTCTGAGATTAGGCTTACTCTTGATTTCTTCTAAGTCTACAAGGACTTCATCATCTCTTATGGGTTATACTTGGTGTTGAATGAAAGGCTGAGTCATACTTCAAATGAGTTTTGCTTCCTGTCAAGGTGGCTTCATTATCCTTTGACCAAGTCTTTTGTGAGTTCTTGTTCTAATGTTTGGTCATCTTTGGATCCTTCTGCTCCTTACAATCAATCTTCATATGAGATACTCTAGATCTCAAAAATAACTTCTTCTTCATCTTCTTTGGTACATGGATGTATACCGTCATGTTCACAACTTGGGTAGTCTGCTTCATGTCTCATCTAATGTGTTTCCTTCTGTAACCTTCACTATAGCTTCCTCAGGGTTATCACTTGTGACCTGAACCAAGGTCAACAAAACAACATGCAAGAATAATACTCTTTTGATAATAGTAATAAAACAATAGCATGAATAATCATCACAATAGCTCCTTTAGAGCTATCACTTGTGACCTGCGTGAAACAAAGATCAAAAGTAAGAAATACAATACAAAATGAGATCAACACTCTTCTAGTGTTGTGATCAAACATTCATCCATGGTAACCTGGAACCAACACAAGAAGTTTCTCCTAGAGGAGATGTTAGTTGTATCTAGTAAATGATTACATTAAGCATTTATCTCAATATGCTCACATCTAAGTCACCTGACATGAAGACATAGGACACGGGAATATGAGTATCCGATACGGACACGACGACCCTCGAAATTAGGACATGGAGGACACGTTATATAGATATAAAATTAAAAAAAATAATATATATATATATATAAGACTAAGTTAAAAATTACCGAAATAGACAAAATATTGATAGATCATAGACTATAGTAGATATTGATCAGTGATTCAGTGATACATCATGAACTCCAAAAAAGATACATCATACATCATACAAATCAATCAAACTCTAAACATCATACTCATAGATGATAGAACATAGACATACTGATAGTCTGATACGTTGATACCGTATACAATGTACATGATACAAATAACCCACAGAACAATGACCATTCAAAGCATATTACCAGAGGTTCGTCAACATGCATACACAGTGCTCAAAGGAAAGGAATCGAATGAATGATCCATGTGTTCATGTCTTTAATATGTTTGCACAAATTCTGCAGTAAAACAATGATTAAGCCCTTAGATAGTGTTAAAATGAATGTGATGTTAGCATATTGAGTTAGGTCGTTGCATCATGTATTGCATTGATTTGTTTCCAGAGGTGCTTTGGATGTTAGGTCTATCAAAATGTTTCAAGAAAAGAAATGGAACAAAACTGAAAATTAAACCATTCATGTGAACCCTTGTACCATTATCACAAGTTCCAAAGAGCTAGAAGAAAACACCTTGTGTGCTTATGTGAGTTTAGGGAGAGATATTACAAGAAGAAACTAGAAGCAAATCATGTCAAAGAGTTTCCAATGGCAACGCTGTAAATGAAACCATAATTAAGGTGTTAGGTCGTTGGGGTTATAGACCAAATCGTTCATCAATATTCCTCATCGATTTGATTAAAATGCTTCTCAAGTTTTTAAATGTGTTAAAGTGCTGCCCAGATATATGGTATTTAAACACAAATTTAGCCACTGTCCAGAATTGTAAACCCCCGTCACTAGCACCAGAAAATGACACAGAGACCTCACACATTCAGGTGTCTAAATGAATTGAGGAAATTTGCATAAATCTTCCAAACTCAGCCAGAGCCTAGAGGACTTACTTGTGAACTGGGTGATGGTTGCTGGCTGCCAAGCTGCAATATCCCATGGTGACAGTGAAATGAAACAGCTAAAAGACAAGGGAAAACCCCTTTTTAACCTCCCACAGGCTCTTTTACGAAGGACAAGTGTCCTAAAATTGCGACACGTGTTTAGATGGTGTCCAACACGGTTTTAGGACGTGTCCTGAGGTGATGACACGTGTTGAAGCAGTGTCCGACACGTACCGTAGCGTGTCATCACAGTGACACCACGGATACAGACACTTGGCCCATAAGGGACGTGTTAGGTGACTTAGGCTCACATGCTACCAAGTATAATGCTTTTCAAAGACTGCTACCTCAACTATAGTGTTTACTTATAATGGGGTAGTTATCAACTTGTCATGTGCAATTTTGAATCTTATCAACTTAATCAATCAAACCTGGAACCTGGAGTTTTGTCCTCAAGAATGAGTGTGTTGCTTTTCTTTCAAGTCTCCTTCACTCAAGATGACAAGTGCTTTCTTCAACCCGTCTTCTGTACTAAGACAATATGTTATCTAGACAGAAATCTAAGTTAGAGAATAAGCTCTATAAACTCAACTTTAATCAATCTAATATTTTGACTTTAATTTTTGACCAAAGGTTAGTATGATGGTCATAGCTTCAACATACAACCTAGATCAAAATAATCTCATAACAAATAGATGCATATTAGAATAATCAAACCTGGGTTGCATTATTCCTCTGAATGTGTTGAATCTTGAGATCCTTCTGGATCTATGGCAAGAGATCCCTTCTCCTGCAAATACCCTTTAAAGCTTAACAGTGTAAATATATGTGAGTACATACCTCTTATAGCATTTGCAGGTAGTGGCACCATCTGGTAGCAACAGTAATAATTACCAACCCTTTTAAAACTTCAAGGGTGACTGCAACTGGTACTGCAGCTGATACTTCAACTGATACTGCAACTGCAATCGATACTGCTACTGATTCTGAAACTAAAACTGCAACTTAGGGCTTTATGAGGAAACCCTAATTTTTCAAACTTCAAATTTTGAAATTCTGATCCAGGGACTAGATGCGTTGGGCTGAGGCGAGTTTGCTGGAGTTGTTAGATTTCAAAAATTTCAAGTTTTTCCCCTTGAAACTTGACCTGTGGAAATCTGGACTGGTACTTCTGGTACTGGTTTTGGTTTCTTGGTTTTCTGGTACTTCTGGTTTTCTAGTTCCCGTCAAAATTAGGGTTTGACTTTCTGGAGTATCTGACCATTGAAAAGGTGCGCTCAAGGTGCGAAAGAGTTCCCTAGGCCAGGGCACACTTTTCTAGATGTTTTTTAGGCTGATATTCCTCTTCAACAAAAAGCCCTAATTTTCTTGTACGACAACAATGACGTTTTTCTTTATCCAGTGAAAGATGCTCTCTTCAGCTTAGCTCTGAAACCATGTGAAGTTTTTAGCTATTATTAGGTTTCTTTTCAATTTACTAGATAACCATAGCATAGGTAGGATCACTGAGAGAAACACAATCACAAGATACACAACATTTATCCCGGGAAACCCTCATGGGGGAGAAAACCCAACAAAAACTTCCTTAATATAGATAGCCAATACAATGCCAAGACAATAAACCAAAACACTAGAGAATATCCAACACTGAGCAATGTGCCTCTCTCTTCCTTCTCCCAACTGCATCTCTCCAAACTTGCGCACTTGATGAGTGACTTTAGTGAGTGTGATAATGAGGCACTGGCTTCCTTTATTTATACAAACTGGGAGGTGCTGGAAAGGTGTCTCTTCACTGGGCAGGGCCGACTTGTCTTCTTAGTGGTTAAAACCACTTTAATTATCCTGGGGGCCGACTTCTCAGTTTGCATAATATATTTAGGGTTTGACCAATTCACAAAAGGGGATTTGGTCAATTACAATGCCCGACATGATCAATCCACAAAAGGGGATTAATATAATGAATACTGACTCAATAATAAATAGAATACTCTTTTTAGTTACAATATTTCAACATGTGAAGCTCAAAGTACTCAACCACTCAAGCTAGCCCACCGGGCTATGTAGGTTCTCAGTTGTGTCATGGTCATCATTACGGTGATGCCATTAGGAGAGTCCTTTTTAGGAACTCCTCATTAGTTGGGTGAACATCAGTGTTCCTCCAACTATTGTGTGTGTAAGACTTCTATGGGCATAAAGATACCTCCTATTTTGAATTAAGTTTATCACGAGAGGAGGCACCATCATTCTATATTGTGTGCTGTATCTGTATCTCTTTTGTACAGAAAACTGTGAGTTGAAATAAGAGCTTCAGTGACAATCCTCATGTTCCTGTGAATGATGCTGTGATCATTCTTTTTTTATCTATTTTATTGAAGTTGTGTACGCATATTGTTTCTGAATTATCTTTGTCTTATTTGTCATTTCCAAACTTTGGGTGGATTTACTCCCAACATCCATCAGTCTTCTGGTGGCAGCAAATTAGAGAAATGTTATAGAATACATGTTTCAACACCTAGATGTATAACCCTGCCATTGTGATTTACCAAAAGGACGGTGACTTACATGCAAAATGATGGTACCTTACAAACAAAAAGATGTTCAAATTGTGAACTTTAGTTTAGAAAATACAAGAGGAACAAGAAAAGAGTTTGGAGGATCAATGAATCTTCAATCATGCAATGTATTTCATTGCACATAAAAATCTATCGTGTCCACTTGAGAGTCATCCAGAGAGAGAGAGAGAGAGAGAGAGAGAGAGAGAGAGAGCATGGTTGTAAGAAAATTTGTGCCTGAAAAATCATTCCCTCAGGCATTCAAAATAAATGGCCGAATTTTGGATGAAGTATACTAGCTTTTAGTTAACTAAATATGTAAGGGAAATGTGATTTCGTAGTTAAATGAATAGTAAATAAAATGGAAACTTTGCCTGCTACTTGGTCAAATTTTATTAGGTAAAGTCAATATCATATGCTAGTGTTGATATTATGGTAGCTGCGGGAGGTATTTACCTCCACGTGTAAACCTGACGAGAATAGAATACTCCGGGAAGCAAGAAGAAACCTTAATGAGTTGGCTAATAACCCTAGAAGACTTGTCGGTTCAAGAAGATAATTTGTATTAGGTTATTAGCCTCCAAGAGAAGAAGTCGGCCAGAAGAAATAATAATATATTGAACAAACAGATACCCAGAATGAGAAGTCGGCCCAGGCAGTTAGCCATAATTACTATAAATACAGGAGGCCAGTCTTCATTTTGGCAGGCAGTCTCAGAATTGTAGAGCAACACTTGTGCGCACTGCAGTGCCCAATTTTGTGCGCAGGTTTGAGGAGAGCTGTCGGTGCAGCTGCTGCAGCTAGCAGTTACGTTTTGGCTTGGAATATCTCTTGGCTAGGGTTTGGACTATCTGATCAGCTCTTGTTGGTGCGCTACCCTTGGGGAAATGTGCACTACCCTTTGTTTGGCTATCTAGCCTAGGGTTTGCTTCTAGAGTGTTTCTCTGTCAAGGTTAAGGTGCTCGGAGGGTGGCTTCGGCCTATGGTTGGGTGACAATAGAGATATTGTCAATGGTAAAACGAGGACATCCATTATATTCTAATAGGTTATGGGCCCACACCTTCATTCAATCTAATCATTGGAAGGAAACATAGCAGTAAGGATATTGAGCTCGTTGAAGAACTACCGCTAGGGTTTCTAGCAGGAGCAGTCACCATAGCACCGCTAGGGTTACTAGCAGGTGCAGTTGCAGAAACCCTAATCCTCTCATTGAGGCACCTCAAGTGAAGAGATTGACCTAATCTCTGGAGAGATCAGTGCACCCTAGCCTAGCGCATCTCCTGATACTCTCAGCAAGCCAAGACATGAAGTTTGAGTTTTTGGTCAAATCTAGGGTTGACCAAGTCAAAGTAGCCATGACTTACTCTATGAAGTCAGAGAACAAGTTAGATGGAGCTTCTAACTTCAGAGCGTGGAAGACAAGGATTGACCTCATCCTTGCCAAGAATAAATTGCTGGATATCGTGAAAGGAAAGATCGTGAAACCAGAGTTTGAAGAAGGAAAAGAGAAGGAACCGTAGAACGTTGCAGCTATGGAGAAATTCAAAGACGGTGATATCAATGCCATGAGTATCATAGTGGACTCTATAAAAGCCCATTTGATACCCTACATCTCCCATCTTGACTCATCGAAGAAGATGTACGATTCCCTAACAAACCTCTTCTCAGTCAAAAACATTGGACAATAATGAGTCTAAAGAATGAGCTCCGTGACATGAAGATGAATGATGATGATAACATAACATCATACTTTGTGAGGATCTCCCAGTTAAGAGATCAACTACAAGCTATTGAAGAGATCACTTCAGAGAAGGAATTGGTAAACATAGTACTCAATGATCTTCCCAAGACGTGGGATGCATTTGCCGCAAGCATGAATAAAAGGAAGGAGAAAACACGAAGCATCAGTTGCCGAAGAAAAGGAACCTACAAAGAAGACTAAGCAGGATGAAAGAGACATCTTCTTCTAAAGGTAACAATACTCTTCTGATTTCTTTTACATATCTTGTTTGCATCGTCTCTGTACACATCTTGTATGTCTATCTCCTGGAAGATAATGTGTTCCAAGAAGAACTATACCTATGGAAGAACAACAAGATAAGGATTGATATCATTAGATAATACACATGAAAGGATGAAATACATCAAACAAATCATGTGGAAGCTATTGCAAGATAAGCCGAATCAATCCTGAAAAGACCTAGAAGAAACAAAGACAGAAAGAAGTCAGCAATCAAGAGGAAATTGGAGAAAGACTTATGACGTTTTGTAGAAGACAACAAGACGGAAGCGTGGACTCTGTTAGACAGAGAGAGCCAATTATATATTGCAGAAGACAATAAGGATGCAGACGGAAGCATGGACTTTGTTAGACGGAGGGAGCCGATTATATGCACTCATACATGAAGCAAGGATTAGGAGGAGCTAATCCTATGATCCATTGAAGATGATGAAGTATATATCCATGGTAGCAGCCATGAAAGACAGTACATGTTCAGTTCAACCTCAGAAGAAGTCTTCTTCGAAGAGAAGCCTTAAAGTATCCCTGGTTGTCCATCCACATCCGTGATCCTGTGATGAAAGAAAGAAATGGAATATTTAGGGCATGGAATCTACTCCATGGACCCAAGAGCCAAACACAAGGAAGAACATGAAGATTCAAAGAAAGAAAGAAAAGCCATAACAACCAGTCATTGTATCAAGAATCACAAGATTGCCAACTTGATATGAACTCAATAAAAGCAATCAAGCAGAGGAACTAAAAGTCGTGATTAAGAACAATGTATGGAAGACTTATAAATGAAAGCATTGCGAGATCTAGAACTAGAGGTTCTCCCAGATGGAGGGAGAAGACTATGATGATTACTTGTTCCAGTAAACCAAACATATCTCTACATGAGTCATTATATCATCTGCAACATCCATGAGTTGGAGTTCTACATCAGATGAATGCAAAGAATGTTCTCCAGAGAAATTGAATAAAGAGCGTATGAAGAGAAACCTCAAGGCTTTGAGGCATACCAGAAGGAGACCCTTGTATGTAGATAGAAGAAGACAACTTGGTGGAGAACCTCCAGTGCACAGCAGAAGCGTGGTGAAGATCTTCTATAACAAAGATATTGTATCAAGATGATTACTCAGAAGATCGGATCTCATGATGACAGAAGAAGTGCCACATGGATATGTTCTAGTCTTTCCAACAACGATATACTTTATTGATCAGAGCTACATGAAAACCAGTGTTCTAGACCGAAATACATTTGAAATCAAGCATTACATTATCCGTGATGAAGTCTAGAAAGGAGAAAGTGGTTCTCCAATACATATCTCCACAGACGAGCAGATAAGCAGACATCTTGGTAAAGCTTCTGTTCAAGATGAAAGAGTTTACGTACTCAAGTTGGAGCTCGTGGAGACGACTTCCTTATTGAGAAAGGAAGAGATAACTCCCAGGTTGGGAGGGAGCACTGATGTATTATTGATTGATGGACAGTCATTTTTCAGTTCGAAGAATGGTCCAGGATGAGCAAATTCTTTCCAGTTCGGAAAGTGGATTGAGATTTCTGACGGACAGACATTTTCCAGTTCGGAA
>CBVK0103817845.1:0-19223 GCA_900067695.1 Picea abies | reverse complement strand
GGTTTCTACATTTTAAAATAAATTTCCATCCTTAAAATCATCCTTGGTGGAAGAACCACCTACCTTGACTACTACAACCTTGAGCCAACCAATTGCTCTGAGTATACCCATTCCGATCACTCTTCCCTCAACATAAATTCAACAACTAGAAGTCCAACCATCTACTCCAATACTGCAAGTTCCAATAACCCAGAGTCCTCTCTCAACAATCAATGTTGAGATTCCAATTATCAAAAGAGAGAATCCAAAAGTTTCATTACATACAAATACAGGAATACAACCGGTTCAGACATAACCCCAAACAACATCTATACAGAGAACAACATCATTGAAAGAACAACTAGAGCTAGTACTCTAGAATCCATAGCAGTGTGCATATATATTACAACTTTGCTTGGAGAAGACAAAGGTTCCCCCCTACTTCCAATAACTATGAAGAGCAGACTTGCACAACAATTGCAAGGTCCATATCTAGGGGAAGAAGAAGTGGAGACACCCTCAGAACACTCCATGGCTAGCAGACTTCCACTTCAGGCTAGACTACCCCTAGATTCCACTCATCACTCTGGTGAGTTGGCTCATTTTCCAACACCACAACTAGTAAGCCTCATCAGAGCCTCTATCGACCAGTTAGAGCACAAGATCTAGTAGGAAGAAATGGAAGTCGACTTCTAGAAGTAAGAAGGACAAACAAAAAGAATGCGGGAGGAGCAGTTGAATATTCAAGAAGATTAGAAATTTGAAAAATTAAAGGAAAAATTAACAAAGGCCCAGACTACGTTCAAAAAGACACCGCCTCAGCTTCCATAATCCAACACAACAAATGAGTCAGCCGAGCAGATTGAATTGGTTCAGATTTTCTGGACTAAGTTAGATGTAAGAGACAAAAATATCAAAGTACAGTTGTGGAAAACCAAAATAGAGGCTGAAATACAACCCTGCAAGCTCAAGGAACATTTGGAAAAGTTTGTTCTGGAAGGAAACAACACCAGAATAACATTGCACAAAAATATTGTGAGGTGCACTACAATTTTTAAAGAGATCAACGATTCGATGGGAGTCATTTCATGACGCAACTAGGCACTAGAGGACTTGCACTAAAAGATATAATCCCTCAATGAGGAAGTAGCCAAAGCATTATATCCACTGGAACAATAGGAAAAATTTGATTAAATTCATCAAGTTGACAATGATCTGAATGCACTCTTTGAAGCTCAGACAGTGGAAAAGAAAGATGTTCAAGATTTTCGACCAGTATTCCAAGCCACCTACTTATAGATGCATCAAGTGGATGCTATCTCTGACTCATAATGGAATTCCCTTGTTTCGTCCAAACTAGATGAGTTCACGACAGATGCAACCCAACAATTTGTTGTGAAAGCTTCATTCCTTGCAAGGAAGTGGCAGTACAAAGTTGAGAACTTCCAGGATGTCAGGAAGAAATCCCTAGAACTGGTACCCAAATTGAGCCCTTCGTTTGAAGGAGATAAAGTATAAATAGTCCAAGATGGAAGTGGAAGTAACATGGAATCAAAAGGCAAGGAAAAATAACAAGCCAACCCAGAGACCATGGAAGAGCTAAAGACTTGAGTCTAGGAGAGTAACAGATTGTGGTCAGAGCCTATTGGGCCCTTAATTTTAATAAATAGAATTTGCACAAGCCATGTTGGAATCATATAGTTGGCCAAAGGAAGGAACAAAAAGAAGAGAAAACATAATGCACAACAAGAAATAGTTAGATCAAGAAATAGTTGGAAGGATAGTGCAACATCAATTTTTGGAGAAAGAGGTTGCAACTAAATCAAGAAGAAGAAATATATCTCGGGTTCTAAACCAACAAGCCTAGATCATATTATACATATAGGGGATCAACATGATTGTAATGGTTGGTTGAGGTTGTTGGGGTTATTGTTTTTTCTAGAGTCATTATTTTTATCATTCATGTTGTTAGTTTAGCTAAGTTCTGAGTTATGAGTTCAGAACCATACGTATAATGTAATAGATTCATATAGTACTGTAGTGTTGGAAGGAGCAAGGGATTGAGATAACCTTGTCTCACAGTAGTATAAATCATCTTTCTATTATATTTGGCAAGACCAATTGTATCCATAACTCAATCTGATCTTGTATTTTGAGGAGAAATATATTATATGATAATACAGTGGGAGACCCAAATTTCTTGAAGATATATTGTGTATTTAGTCTTTTGAATATCTTGAATGCTATGTTATATTTATGTATGATATTCTTAAATGGTTATAGCTTGCTTATGAATTCCATCACAACTATGTTTCTCCCATTCTTGGTTAGGAAATCTTCAGGACTATAATAGGTTTAAGCTATCTTGCACAGGTCTGATATCAATATTGATACTTTGGAGATATAGCTAAGTATTCTCTTTACCCTTCCCTATCCTATTCATCTTGGTTGTGCTTTGGGTGAGACTTCTTTCCTCCTGGGAAGATGAAAATTCCAATGCACTAGACTACATCAGTACCTTTTGTTGGTAAATTAAGAAGGACCCTGGTCTGATCACTTTTGCGCCAACAATATCCTTCAAAGCTATATCGAGAACTAAGATCCTTTTCTCTGGCGTAAATTTTCCATCTATATCAGTGAGAAAGATATTCAAATCTGAAGTACCATCGTATGTTGGTTGATCCCTCATCTCGGTCCCAATCCATCTCATTTTCCTGATAGTCGCGCAACATATTGAAAATATTTCGTATGAACCTTGCTTCCAACTATCAAAATCTAGTTTTGAGTCCTCCTCAGCTAACTATATACTCCTCTAGCTTACAAATCCATCTGCAGTGGGGTTGATGTAATATGGCCTAATCCATGTTGTTATGGTTTATAATTGGTCGAGAACTTCTGATTCCATGTTATTATCCACTGCCTCAATATATCTAGGTCCCATGTATGGCTCTAAGGGCTGGAATAATTTTACTCCCTCTGTTTCAAAAATCATAGTGTCCCTTTTTAAATAAATGACAACATAATTTTCATAAGCCCAATGAATTCCTCATCAAGAATGGTAGGGGTCTTTGTCTCCCATGATTTCAGTCACTTCAAAATCAGCTATCGTTTTAACTCCTACAACATATACCTCCTCATATTCCAGCCTTCCCACTAGAAAAATGTAGTATTGGTTTGTCATTCTCAGATGGATGGAGGGATAGATTAATTAAGGTTTCCATCAAGCCTCCCAAGTATTTTTGGGTAATATGTTGACATCTAAGCCCAAGTCCAGCATGACATCTTTAATTTCAAAGTCGTCTAACTGGGCTTCCAACCTAAATTCTTTTCCATTTCACACCTTCCTTCTTTGTACTCGTCTAACTGGGCTTCCAACCTAAATTCTTTTCCATTTCACACCTTCCTTCTTTGTACTCTTTGTGTAGTATTCTCAGGTAGGTTGGTGGTTATAGTGGTCTCTGGGGTTCCCTCATCCCCTAGGATTAGGTACAAGGTGTTATGCATCTTATCAGAAAGTCGGTCATCTCCCATGATCTCAAATAATAATTGAAACCAGAGGTTGATTATGTTTTGAGACTGCTCATGTGGTCTTCTCGAGTTTACAGGATTTCAGGGTGAGGGAGGTGAGGCAGGAGATTGAGCGGTCTTGGGTTGAAGGGTTACTTTAGGAGGTTTTCCCTTAATTATGGAGAATAGTCACCTATAAATGTTTCTACCGCATTTTTGAAAAATAGTTTTTGTTTCAAAGCATCATACCTGTCATCCTTGGGGGATGATTTCTGAATCTTGGGCCCATTGTCTGCATCTACCCCAGTTTTTTCTCCTCCACATGTGATGATGTCTACTTTGAGTAGACTCCCTTCAACTTCTCTCCTAAGTTCTGAGCCTATGAAGTTAGTTCCTCTTTGTCGAGCCTAGTTGTGATTAGATCTGGGAACTCTTCAGTTGCATGGGCATTAGTTCTGTAGTGTGAACACCATGGCCGTCTTAGATGAGGATAGTCTCTGGCCATATGTCATTTTTCACCACAATTGTAACATAAACCTATTCCTCTTCCTCTGGTTCTCCCTCCTCTAAATCCACCTACACCGCCACTTCCCCATCCTCTTCCTGGCCCTTGGGGTGTTTCATTTATCCTGAATGTAGTATGGTCCAGTATGTCGGCAAGTGCATCTAATTAATAAAATTGGTTTGTAGCATGCATCATGGACCCAAAGAACTCTCAATGTATTGTATTTGGTGCAAGTGAGTACTTTTGTAGGATGGGGTAGTGTCTTGGTGCATGCCCATGAGTCCGAACAATTTCACAGTATTTGGTTGTCTAAGTGGGTTGGGTGCTTGGAAAAGCATGGTATTTAACCAGTGTAGGAAATGGTGGAGTTTCTGATACCTGCGAAACTCCTCTCGTTGGTCCTGTAGGGGAGTGGCCCATTCCTCTTACCTGTAGAAACTCAGTTGCCAGATGCACCTCTCTGTATCATCTTGTACACCAAACTTAAGATCATGCTGGCTTGAGTAGATATAATTCTTGGATGATCTTCGTGAGTGCAGATATCTATCCTTGGAGATTCAAAATATGTGAATCTATAGGAGGTCTGGTTATCCTTAGGCTCCCTGGGTATCCCGCCATGGCTTCAATATTCATTGATTGTTCCAAATCCTTTGTTAGTCTTGCTATGATCTGTTGCATCAAGGGGATTCATGTCAAGAGTAACAACTCTTGGATGTAACATTCCCTTTGATGGTCTTCATGAATTGGGTGTGTCAATCTCCCAATAACATCCTTAAAATTTTGATTGTATTCCCATGCAGACTCCCCCTCTCTTTGTTGAATCTCACGTAACTCAGAGATAGATTGTTGTTTTGACTATGATAACTTGAATTCGAAAATAAATTTATGACACACTTGGTTAAGGGTAAAGATATTTCCTTGCACCCTAGGCTCAATGTCCTTCATGTACCATTTGAGGGCCTGACCCCTCAGGGTAGTATGGAATTCCACTAACTTGTTTGCATCCGGGGTCCCTTTGGACCTCTAGATGGCCTCACATAGAAACCAATGATGTTTTATGTCCTCATCCCCTTTACCCAAAAAATATGGGTATCGGGAGATCGATCCTCCCATTTTTCCATCCATTTCCATTTTTCTTGTTCCTATCAAAAACATCCTAATGGCCTTGGTTGTGATCTACCAGGAGACCCTACTACCCTCCCACTATTTATAATTGTGGGTATTTCTGAACTGACCAAGTTCAACTAAATAGGATGTACATGAGTATGAGGTACTGAAATTACCAGGGGTATTGACAGAGCTTGGGGGATGGGCGATTTGGGGTTCGTTCCACTGACTTCTGGGAGGGTTTCTTTGATCTGGGGGGTCTTGTTTTCTTGTACTGGAGCAACCTTCTCCACTTTGTGGTCAAATCCTTCTAAGATTGGGATCGAATATTCTCTTTCTTTTGAAATATACAAACATCCTTCATCCTCTCTTACTTCTAAGACTTCCTCATCTCGTCTGATCTCCATGGAACTTATTTCTTTCTACGCTTCTCTTTCCTGCAATATTAGAATGGCTAGTATTTCTTGTCTTTGAAACCTCTGCAACTCTTATGACTTTCTTTCATCCATTCCTCTTGGTATTATTTATTTCTACAACACTTTGGACTGCTTCACTGCTCTTTTTACCTTTCCCCTCCACCATTTCTCAACTATGACGACTCTCCTCAAGACGTGCTCACTTCTTGTGGTTTTCTCTTCTCCCATTTGTCAAGGAACTCGTTCCCCTTCTTAGGTCATGAACCTGCCCCAAAATCACCCCACCCTGAGCACATGGGTTTAGGATGCCATCTCACATGAGAGAACAACTAGAATCACCTCCTCCACCAAAAAAACCTTGATCCAAAGGGGAATTTCCCTCAACTATTTTCCTCGTGCCCCTTTCTTGAAGATTTCTTCAGTTCATGAAAAATACTAGTGGTTCTCCACTGCAAACTCAGTGATATATCCTTCCAGGGATGTGTCAACCTAGAAATACGCTGCTCGATTAATCTAATGATCCAATTGGTGAATCTCTGCTAGCCTCTTTGTATCCCAAGAACAAATTTCTTTAACCCATTCTTTGAATGTTGGTGCTTCTTGTAGGCAATGTACCCAATGGAACAACTTTTCCGGGAATTCTACCTAGAAGATCTGATATTGGTCACTTGATATTTTCGAGTAGAAGAAAAAATCCTTGGCGGACTCCTAGTTCATATTCCATAAATCTGCTTCATTCAATATGAATGCATCACAATTACATTCCCACCACTACTGAACGTCATACCTGTGGATTTGAGGAAGAATTCTCCTTACAGGTTCCCTTGTAAATTCAAGGTCGCAACAACAAAACCATTTTTTGGGCACAAATTTGTCAGACCAGGGTCCTCTTCAGGTTACCAAAAAAAGGGTACCGATGTAGTCTAGTGTGATAGAATTTTCATCTTTCCAAAAGGAAATAAGTATCACTCGAAACACAACCAAGAGAAAATAAATAACTATGGGAAGGGTAAGAAGAATGTTATACAAATGTAGAACATATATATATTGTTACTATTTTGAAGAAAGATAGATTACCCAGTTAAGATACTTTAACACATCATACAATGATACGAAAGAACATAGTGGTATAGAACATCAAGAAATGATACAAAAGTGTAATGCATAAAAGACAACAAGATCACATTTAGAGACACATAATGTAATAGAGACCGAAAACCTTTTTAAAATTTGATCTCCATTATATTTCCATTATATCAAAAGGTCTCGATCCACATGCATTCACAATTTTACATTAATCTTCTAACATACTTTTCATAGAAGAGATCAGTAAGTGAATCTCAACATACTACTAAGGTTGATCGTAATCAGTCTAATCCCTTCCCCTTTCTGATTACATTCTAGCTTTGGAGTACAGATCTAGTTCTTGCCTCTCATTCCTCTCTCATATCTATCATTTTACACACCCACCCATTACAATACAATACAATTACCAATTACCATCAATAAAATACAATTGTTTCCTTCTTCTCCTTGAGAACCCGTAGGCCCTCTTCTCTTCTTGATTTTGTTCCAACTACATTGTCTTAAAACGAATTCTCCCTGGTCTTAGACTATTTTCTATTCCAAATTCTTTCTGTTGTGCATTTCCTTTTTCATCCCTCTTCACTTGATTGGTTGTCTCCTTGATAAGTTGCACAAATTATCTTATCAAAATGAAGGGACCAACATTGTTGAACTGCGTGCATGGAGGTTACTTATGGCTTGATAGGTCGGTCTCCCTTGACACATATTTGATTATGCACATTATTGGATTACCATCGCAAGGGGAGGACCCCTTACTATTATTTTCAGACAAGAAGAATGAGAAGGCTTTATCAAAGAGCATGGAAGAGAATTTTCATACGCACAAAGGAGTGCACAGTTTGGATGTAGCAAGCATATGTGACCATACAGTGAGGTTTTTGACACAAGCATTGGCCTGTAAGTTGCTAAGGAAGTTTCAAAAGGACCAAGTACTAGCGAATGTAATAGAGGAAAATGAGAAGTGCATCGAGGGAATGCAAATGAATTGGGTGACATTTTTGCTCAACTAGTTCTTGATCGACTGTGAAGAGGCACAAGATAAATCATTGAATTTCACTACGCGTGGTTATTAATTTTAATAGCATTAAAAACATGGAGGGATCTAGATGATGTGCAATTTTTTGGAGCAAAAGATAAGGCATGCTTGGTTGCAAGATATCATAACTTGTGGCATATCGCACATAAGGAGAAATAGTTAGAAAATAATATTGATTTTTATATTTAACAGGACACCATTAGGTAGTGTATTAAGGATACACCATGGATAAAACCACATATAGTATAAGCATATAAGTCAATTGTGTAGTTCAATACAGATCACCAACATCTCTATATTCAAGAAAAGAAGGATCCAAGAGAAGAATGGTTGGCCATGAATTACATGATAACATAGGAAAAATTATGACTGATCATGGAAGACTGGGACACATATTGGAAAATCCCATCGACAGATATTGAGAAACAAAAGATGAAGCCACCAGAAGTTGAAGATATACCAAGTGGAGAAGAAGAAGAAGAAGAAGAATCAGGAAATTACAAAGGGAATACTGTACAATTTCCAGGGATAAGAGGAAATATACTGACCAAGGAAAATCAGTACCACAGAGAAAGAAAAGGAAGGATGTGAAGGAATCAAATATACAAGCACTGACGGAGGATGATCTAGAAAAGATTGGTGAACAAGTTAAGGAAGTTATAGATGACGTGTTTCAATGCGTGGAACAACAACAAGAGGAGATGAACATAAAGATGCAAGAGAAGATGGTTGAGTTGTGCCATATGTTAGAAACAACAAGGATCACACAAGCATGATAGGTAGAAGATGCATAGATAGCAAGCACAATGCATACTGCAGAAGTGAGGCCGAAAATCTCTCAGTCATTAGAAGTAGTAGGAGAGGGAAGGATGGCATAGATAGCATCAGGGGCGATAGTATTCACATCGATATATATGAAAGAACAGACGCAAGACTTAACTCACATTGACTTAGATTTTTCAAAGTTGTCAATATAGATGTTACAAGGATTACAGGTCAATGTTACGCAAGAACTCAACTTGCACACAAAAAATATCTCCAATGAGTTGGTTAAGGTCACGAAAAAGAATGTAGGTTTGCATCTTTACTACAACAGAGTAACCATAGAAAGGGACGAGGATGTGCAGAAGGCATAAAGGATGCAACAAACATTCAAACAAGTGTACAAGGAACTTCTAGAAGTACCAATGGATTTGGATACTCCAATATAATATAAGGTGTCAATGATCGACAAAGCTATTCAAGGATTTTTCTCGAAGATTATAGAATTGGAAGCACGTGCAATACTAGGAAATCCACCTTAGGAGAGAGAACAACATGAGAAGATGGTGAACACAACTGTTGAGAATATCAATACTTTAGAAGCAGAGTGTGCCAAACTTTGTGAAGAAAGCATAAAAGTCTAGACTCAATTGATAGAATATGTCAAGTTACAAGAAATTGGGCAGAATATTCAAGCTACACAGGAGAAAGAACATACGTTTAAGGAGACAATGAACAGATTGTCACTAGAAGAGAAGGTGACAACCATGGCAGAAAACAATAATATATAATATGAAATGAACCAGATGAGATCATAACAATAGGCTCTTGCACATAATATGGAGTTATTATAGAAAGAGACACACAATGTAGTAGAAGACCTCACAGTTACACAAGGAGTGGTGAAACAAGACACCCAGGCGACTACCAAGAAGCTTCAAGGAATGGTAAAAACGCAAGTAGAAAAAGAGTTAGAAAATAAATAAGAATAGGTGAAGGGGATGGTCATGATTGCTAAGAAAACATTTCAAAACTTCTTGGCAACCAAGCTCATGGAGAAGGGAGAGTAGTAGGCATAAGTGGCTTGGGACGAGACACCAGTTAGTGTTGGGGGCCTGTTGGATAAGGCGTTTTTGGGTAAGTTTTGGGAATCACACAGAAGTATATCATGTGACATTTTGGCAAAGGAGTAGCACGTGTGAAAATCATTTCGTGCATTTTAAGGAGTTAGCATGCAAAAGGAGGAAGTTAGTTAAGATTTTTGGGACATTTTTTCCACTTTGTAACCATGTTGTAATAGGCTTAGCCCTAATAGAATACTATAAATATTTATGGGTTTTTTTGGGTAGAAAGGAGTTACGAGGGAGAAGAGAGAGTGAATATTTGTCTAGTGGTTCGTATTGTTGACCTTTTTTGTTGAGTTGTCAGGTATGAGTTGAGTTGAAGATCAATATAGAAGTATGTGTGCAATTTAACATAGAACGACTAGGGAAGGTTTGGGTTTTTACTGAAGATCATTAGATGAACACAATGAACATGACTGTAATGGATATTTGAATGAATAAATAAGAAGCCAATCATTGTGGATGTATCCCAGTTTGGGTTGAACCACGTTAAAACCTTGTGTCTTGATGTGTTGCTTATGTGTGTTATGTTTTTGACGCATGTGATGGATGGTTAGTATATATATGTTTACTGTTTGTGGCTACTATGAAATGATGGTGAATGCTTAGTATTCTAAATACGTTGCTGATATATGCTTTTATGATCCCACAAACTTAAGATAATGATGAATCAATGAATGTTAAGTGGAATAATGTCGCGCACATGGTATATTGAATGATAGTTAAAGGTTAAATAATGGAAACTGTGCACACATTATATGAATGGATAATGCATAGTATGGTCATGTTGAATGCCTGACTTCCCCTCATCACTGCAAAAACTTGGTTCCTGCAGCCCCTCTAGATGCCTCAGGTGAGACTTCACTTTCTTGCAGGTGATTCCAAAAGAGTCGGTGTCTAAGGGTTTTGTTGGTTTATTAATGATTAACCCTGGGTGTTCCCATTGCACGCCAACACCCATAAATTATTATTGTATTCAAGGAGTGTTTCTATTTGATATACCTACATGAATCTAATTTAATATTGAAGTGAAATCGCTTCAATCCAACCTTTAACGAAAAAGTTATGATGAAAATAGTGATTTCTAGTCTAGGCGGAGATTCGAAAACAACTCTATCATGCATGTTCTTCCTAAGAATATTTGGAATATCATCACATGGAATTTTAAAACAATGTTTCTACTAGATATATCCCTTTGAATATAATTTCATTTGCATTTGAAATCACCTAAATCAAGTTTCAAATGAATAAGTTATCATCAAAATACCGCAAGGAGGTTTAGGTGGCCACGATTCCTTAGTAGGTAAAAAGTGCATTTTGTTTTATTTCTCTTCCTTGGATTTGTTTCATAAACACTACTTGTCATTTTGTTTTTTATATTTTCTAGATGAAGAGGGTCTGTACACCTATATTCTTCCATGATCTTATTTTTTTATTGTAGGAAAGTGCTATTTTTTTTGCAGGTCCCGGGAGGATAAAAAAGGCTAATCTATGCACAAGTGATTTTAAAGGCCAAATTTCTCTTAGAAGGGCATGTCTCATTAAAATCATGAAGAAGTCAAGTTCATACTATATCAAGTCACATCCACCATGCCAACACTACCAAACAAAGCCTTCTGGAAACCCATTATGTCATGACATGCTCATTTATTTTCCCTCTTCCGAGCTTAACAATCCACCCATGTTGAAGTTAAAACTTCTATTTTCTTATGTAGTCGATCTTAAATTTTTTATCTTACTACTACTCCTAGATCATGACTCCAAACCATTTTTACTTAACTAGATTATCATGTTTTCCTGATCCACCCACCCCTAACCCATGAACAAAGTCTCTCAACTCACTTGCATGTTGAGTTACTTCATTGTCCTTTTCCTTTTTCCAAATAAATCCTACTTGTTAGTGAAAATATTTCATCTATGGTTCTTCAAATCATTTTGATCTATGCTTGTGTTGGATGATGTGGGGTTCCTTAAGGCCCTCCTTCCAACAAATATTGTCCCATTAACTTCACTAAATTATCTTTGGTCAATGTTAGATATTTTTATATCACCTTGGGGCTTGCATTCATAAATCACAGTTTTCCTCAGCGATGATAGTGGGAATACATTAATGTCCCTTGATTTTCAGATTTTGTAGTTGACTCAACTTCAACACATCCATTCATACTTGTTAGAATGTGTTATAGTACCTTGTCACTCATTTTCATCAAAGGTGAGTTGCTTCGAGTTAGTTAATGACATACATCAATGGACAAAAATCCAATGATTTCTTCCCATGTTCGACTTCAACACATTCCTTCACGTGGAAATAATTGTACCATGTGTTTGGAAACAGTTGAAGGATTTTCGGATTTATATCATTAATAATAACTTGTAGCAGTGTTCCAGTAGCTCTAGAAATAAAAAGGTACAGAGGTTCTAGTTTCATATCTTATCCTCTATTTCCCCAGTGAAGAGGAAGAAAAAAACATGATTCAAATCATAATGTTTCACTTCAGCTCCATGATCCAATAATAGTAGCCAACATATTCCTCCATTATCATTAGCAATACAAGATTTCTCGAATGAATAACTCATGTACTTCTCAGTTAGGTGAAGGTATGTTGTTTTCTATTATTTATTATTAGGAAAATTCTTTATGCCCTTTATGCTTTCCTCCCCCACTTTCATATTTCCTTTCATATTTTTCTTGTTTTCCGAGGATGGAAAAGTTGTTAGTTGGGGGGAGGAGACACTCATACCCTTTGATTCCATAACACTTACTCTTATACTCCATACTCTCATAAGACGGTGATAGAAATTTTCCCTAATCTTACTTCTTGTTGTTCCTATAATCATGTTCCTGTAACCCTCAATGAGCACCACTCCAAATCAAAATCCGGTGGTTAGGGGATGTTTTAGAAACTATGGGATGCTTAATCAACTGAAAAATGTCAGGGAATTAAATCAATGATTTTATTGAAGTACAAGCCAATCTTATATTGGAAACCTGCTACTAGAACTTTCATTTAACATTCATTTCCAGATTTCCTGTAGCAGTCAATTTTCAGACTTCCTACAACACAATCATTGCTTTGCATACATGTGAAACACCAAATTGAAATCCACCACTTGGAGATTGTTCATAATGTTTATGAAATGGTTCAGATCCTATCCATATCCATCAAAATCGAACCCATTTCTCATGGGGAGTTGGTCAAACTAAAAGTCGACAACGAATTTTCAAAACAGTCGAATCTTCTTGAAGGGCACTTTTTGCATGTTGTTTTTAAGAAGCTAAGAATGGATCGAGAAAAAATTTAGACATAGGTTTTTTTCCCCATATAAAAAATTGAGTAAAACACGAGCATAATTCTCTAAAAGTTCACAAGGAAGGTTGTACAAGCAAGTTTTCAAGCAACATTTCTACTTTTTATCATTGTGCATGAATAAATCTAGAATTTGAACATTTTTTTGTACAGCTGGGTCTTTTCTTCATCAAAATGAAAAGATATAATTATGGAAAGATGATAAATGATGAGTTACACCATCTCCCTTTTGAAGCACTCAATTTGTCCTTAAAACGAGTCTGGGACATGTATTTTTTTGTTTTTTTAGTAACTTGGAAGGTGTCCAGATTTTGTGAAGAAAACACTCTGGTTTTGTTTCGATATTGTCCAAAGGTATTTTAAATCTCTTCTAAGTTTCTGCTATCATATCCGATTGATAAATTTGCATGATGGGAGTGATTCGAGCCTGCCTTTTGTTGCTATTGATTTCATTTGACATCTTCATTGTATTTCTTAATTCATATTTTGTGCCTCCCCACGTAATGAAAACCGACATCCTTATTATAGCCCCGTTTATCATATTTAGAGGTGCTTTAAAATTTCTTCCCAAAAATCAATGACTAACTTTATATGTTAAATCTGGGTTTGAATATTCATGCACTGCTAAACAAGATCTAACTGCAATTTTGAAGAATAATATGTATGAGGAAATTCTTACTGATCAAAACTTGGAAGGATACTTCCATGGATCTATGTGTGTCTGTGAATATTTGATCCTATCTAGAGATATGTTATTTAATATACTAAAATGAATATTTGATCCTATCTAGAGATATGTTATTTAATATACTAAAATCATAAGAGGAGTTCTACTAAAATGAAGGGGATTCAATCAATTTTTTTCTAAATATTTGCACATTCACTAAGTTGTTGGGCATGTATTGATCTTGGAATTAATATTGAAGATGAATTCGAATAATTTAGAGTGACCTCTTTTAAAAAGGATTAATTTGAATTGACAAATAACATATATTCTCTGTTGTCCTTTAAAGGAGATACGACATCAAAGGTAGCGATATTTTGTTTCCTCTCCACTTGCAGTAATTTCCAGATCATGCAGTCCTAGATCTCTTGACTTGATGTAGTACTCATATGAATGTGATGTTCAACTTTCCAAGAAGCCCCTCATTCAACGACTTCATGCTCTCATTCCTCAACTATCCATTGAATTAATTTCTAGGTGTACAATGTATCTCAGTGGTATAGTTGCATTGATGAAAGAAATTACCTTGTCTTGGGTTTTGATTGTCATGTTTCAATACTTTCACACTCATGGTGCAACTCATATGTCACCAATGGGAAGTTATATTTGATTCTAGAAGATCAGGAAAATGAATCTACAAGAATGTAATTGTTGTAGGTATGTTACCATCATTTTCTCTTGCAGTTCCAATTGGATTTTGGTGGAAGTATTGATAAATTTATAACATCATGTGGATGGTTTCTTTGCATGTGGTAAAAAATGTATTTGATCTAATTTTGATGATAATACCCCTTTATTTCAACACTAGCAATTTGAGAACAATGAAACTTAATTGGACATTAGCCTTTGAGGGATTCTTGTGGCTTACATAGGTGAGATATTTCAATAGAAGTTTGGGGCAGCCTGAAGGTGACATAAACGAGAAAGTAACAACAACAATTGGCAGTGTTAAAAATTATATATCAACAGATAGTACCATCAACAAGGATGTGATTGCATGCCTCATATACAACAACAAATAAAATATAAACATCTTTGTAGTTTCCATCACTCTATTTTTGGTAAATGTAAAAAGATATTTTCTTATAAATTGAAATCTGTGAAATGGGTTTTTTCAATTTTTTGTGAGCAAGTACATCAGGGTGAAATCAAAATGCTCACCAAAAATCATCCCAACCAAGATGGTAACTCTTGATAAAATCAACAAGAGAAACTTTAGAATTCCCATAGCAACACACAACTTCCGATAACAACCTCGTTTCTTTGTATACTTGTGCTACCTCAAAGTGAAATCTACCATATGGGTTTTGTTCATAGACGCCATGGTATAGTTTCATGTTGATCAAATGGGTTACATATCAGTTCAATGTCATTTATACATATTGTTGGGTTATCATTTTTTATGCATGCACATGGTTGAGTTTCCAAGTTTCTAATCTATTTTCTATTTGATAAAGGGGAAGATTCTTTGTTGCAGTGGAAAGGAGAGAAAATCCAAGAAGGGATGTCACACAAGAACCATCACTTACCAAACCTATGGTTTCCACACAAGAACCAACCACATGAATATTAGCTTCCACTCGGATACTTTTCTAAGAAGGAAGACCTAATCACATAGTACAGAGAATCAAATGCATGGTTGCATGGGGAAATGAAACATGTTCAGTTGGGGGAGATGTTGAGTCACTAAATTGCCATCTATTTTATCATCTTTTCACACCTTTTCTTTCACTTTTAATCATTTCCTGCTTTCTCGCAATCTTGTTTCACTCCATTTTTATATCTATATGTGGGATTAGGCTCAATATTTTCCAACGCATTTATTTTTGCATTTTAATTGAATTTATGATTAAATATTAGAAAAATAACATGTTTTTACTTAACCTTGAAAGTTGGGTGAGTTTGGTTATGTTTACATGTATATTTGAAGATTCCAACAATGCCAAATTTTACCACTTAGCCTAAAATTCGAATTTCATCCCGAACCTTTGAATATTTGAGGAAGATTCAAGATAATCACTCAAAGCATATATGATGGAGAAGAATTATGGAAGTTTTGATAAGATTTGTTATCAAATATCTTAGAGATCTGTGAGAAAAATTGTAGAGATAATTATCTTCTAATTATTAGCAAATTGATTGTAATTACGTGAGAGAAAAGTGGATTTGAATTTATTAGTTTCTTATCTTATTCTCAAAGAAAAAGGAGTGGGGACTCTTGGAGAATATGCCCAACTTACTATTGAGAATTTCTTCCATATGGATTGTGAGTTTATAGTTTCATTGTGTTTTATGATTTGATATAGTTTATGATGTAGAGTAGTTTGCTACCTTGTTCTTTGGAAAATTGAGCTCACTCCAAATGGATCATGGTAGTCTTTTCCTTTATGCAAGTGTGGGAGCTCACTCCAAATGGATCATGGTAGTCTTTTCCTTTATGCAAGTGTGGAGTGATTCATGTTTTCATTTGATTTCATTTATCTCTTTAATACACATTCATTGGATTCTCTATATACCAAACATAACACTATTGTATAAAAGTTAAATTTGAACACAACCTAATTTACAACCATGGTGGACATAGAGTAAGAAATATTCAATGGTGGATGTAGTGTGGTGTGTTTAATTAATTTGATTTCAATTTTCTTGAATGTCGGTGTGGTTTGAGAGATATTTTTATATAGGTTCAAGATCAACATGCTTCATTATCAATGCCTTGGTCATGAACATGAATAGAGTACCCTCCGAACAATAAATTCTTAAGAGATTCATTGTTAAACACACCTGTCATTTAATTCCTCACTTATTAGCTTCTCATGCAAGATAATCTTTTCTACATGTAATTAGTTCTCTGTGTGTTTAATTTCATTTTTGTAGTGTAGTGTGATAGCTTAAAATATTTTGAAACACTTTAAGACTCAACTCTGCATATATTGTTCCTAACACTTAATAAGTTTACAAACTTGGATTGATGAATAAATGTATCAGAATTGTTATCATATAATTTTACTGACATGGTTGTTTTACGTATTTCATAATACATTATTCTCTTGCAAGTGTAAGAGTCAATTATTTTCTTGCAATCATATTACCTACTAGTGGATAAGGTGATCCAGGTAGATATTGGTGGCCACCCACCTCTTCTAGCTAGCTCACATACAACTTTCATACTTTCATCTTAAAAGTTATAATTTTTTATCTTGGCAGTTTTTATCTAGCTTTTCAGGTCCTAAACTTCCAGGGTCGTTTTGAGGCCCTAAAAAACGTTTTTTGGGCCCGCCACAATCACATTGTAGAGTGAGTAAAGTGTGATGGAATATTGTGTATTCCTCGGATAGAGATTTCCAACGGGCTATCATCCGCCTAAAACAAATATTGTATGAAAAATTTACGACCCTGAGAAGTTGATGTACCAACTTATCCCATCGAGGCCCACACGACTTTTGACCCTTCATCTCCTAGGGTTAGGTTTTTGGATGTCTAGTTTTTTTTGCTTACTTATTGATGCTAAAAAGGCTTGGTGGCCTCATTGTAATGTGCTCATATGAATGCATGTAGAAACCACATATCTTATCAGAGATTAGCTACCACCATTCGAACAAGATTGTTTTCATTCTGCATTTTACAAGATTAGCTACCACCATTCGAACAAGATTGTTTTCATTCTGCATTTTACAGTTTCAATAGATTTCTTATTTAATAGAAGTTAAGTTCCACTATATCTCTATTATTTTTCGCTATATAACTGTGTTAATGTTATAAATTTTTGTTTCATTTTATTCTTCTCATAAATTCAGATCAACGATATCATAGCGATATGCTCTTAATTTGTTTCTTCGTGCATGTCCCCAATGAGGTCATGGTATAAGTGGTTGGGACTCAAACTAGTTGATCCTTTGCAAGATCGGGCTCGCTGAACTCAATGGCCGCCCATGGGGGAAGAAAAGAGAGATGATGGGGCATAAGATCCCTTTAAATTGTTTCTTGAGGAAGCCTTGTCACGACAAAGGAACAAGATGATGGATAACTTTGTGCAAATCCTTCGATGATGCCAACATAAGACACATCTACCTCAAGGGGAGGTGCCAACCCCTTAAAGGTACATATCAATTTTGATATTCCTATATTTGAAGGTAAAATAGATGTGGATGTTGTAGACAAATGGTTAAACCTTCTAGAAGGGTATTTTTCTATCCACAACTTTTATGATAGAGAAAATATTACATTTCCGCTCCTCAAGGTCGTCCCCCATGTCAAATATTGGTGGGAGACTTTCTGTGAGCAAAAGGAAACATAGGGATCTACATTATTTGTAGTTTCACCCACTTGGGTTTCCTTCAGGTATGTTATTAAGAAACAATACTACCCTCTTGGAAGTTATGAAGACTTATATACAAGATGGACCACATTGCAGAAGGAAAGGGACCAAGCAGTTCCATAGTTCACCAATGTCTTCCATACCTTAAGTACCAAGATAGGTATCAAAGACTCTAAGAGACATGTGGTGCTCAAGTACTGCAGTGGTATGCATAGATACATCTAAACATAAATGGAGTTTATGGACATTTCTTCCTTGGGTGCGACCTATCGATATGTTGTCAAAATCGAACAGAAGCTTAAACAGAAGAAACAACAGCTTGGGTCTGCAAACCCCTTGTTATCACTGAAATATCATCCACAACATTGCACACAATGGTTAAGGAAAAATATGAATTCCAATAGAAATTAGTCCACCTACAACACCAAAAATGCATTCAAAAGGAAAAAAAACTATACAATTGGGTCAAAAATTACAGTGCACAAATTCACCAAAGGAGACATGTGCACAATGCATAGAATGTATGGGCCAACACAACCCTCAGAGAGCACTATGCACCAAATGCGTGACTGTATATGAAAAAATCCATGCACTTCCATGAACGATGCATTTATGAATCTTATCGCCCCCTCAACCACTTCTAGTCCAACCCCCAATGCGATTTGACACTCATATCTAAGCGAAATCTAGCTTGGAGGCTAGTCAAGGACTAGAGGGTGCTCTAAAAGGCCCCTTGTTCACACTATGAAACAATTACATTTTGCCTTGAATGGATGTTGTAAATAAGAGCCATGGGTGTGATAAGAAACCAACATCTTCAATATATTGTTATGCTGCAAGAATTCTTCCTTGAGAATCCTCTTTTCTCTTTGAAGCCTTCAAACACCATTTCAATAGGCCATTCCAATCACCTGTTGAGGGAATAAGCATTATTTTTCTTCACCATTTTCCATTTCTTCCATTGTAAGAGAGAAGGGCTCTCAATTAGGGAACTCAAGAGCCATCCCAAGGAGGAATATGGGACTCATAAGTCCCTACCCTTTCTCTACAATGTTTTTCCTACTAATCTATTGATCCATTGGTATAATTGTGTTGGTCATTGTTTGATTTTCATGGTTCTAAGTTTCTCAAGCTTTATAACATTTATTTATTAGTTGTTTTATTTTTATTTCTTTGTTTTCGTATTTGTTTGACTTGTTTAACCCACTCACAAACTTATGTCTTGTCTAGCAGGTTGATCTAGACATGCAAGTGTTGTTGTTTTTCTCACCCAAGTGACAAAACCAACACAACAGATTGGTGACCATACTAGGGATCGATATCAAATTCCTCCCTATTTGAGCTTTGAGAG
>CBVK0103817811.1:0-19433 GCA_900067695.1 Picea abies | reverse complement strand
ACGCTGTGAGGAGCCAGAGATTCCTCTCCCATCGCCATTGAAGGTCGACGGGACTACTATAGGTGACTGGTACTGGTAGCCTGGCTGGATCGCTCATCCAAGAGCTCCGCTAGGCGCACTGAATTAACTCTCATCGTGGTGTATGCCATGGGAAGTTAATATGTTGGGGGTGGCGGCTTGGGATAATAACTCCCCCCACCATATGTCTCTTCCATATGTCCCCCACCTCTTTCCAAGTGGCACCCCATCCGGGTAACAATAAATATATGTTATTCAATACAAGGAATGCCCAAGATATAAGAAAATAATAAAAAAATATCTTCAATGTCAAAATAGGAAACTAAGAAATGAGAGTTGAATATTCTCCCACACAAACAAGCAGGGAAAGTAGCGCCTACTCTGATACCATGTAGAAATTTGGGTCTAACCCAAATCGTAAATGATCCTAGAATACATAGAACAAAATAGTAGATATTTGTTGTTTGTTGTATGTATATTCAATACAATAGGATTCCCGATAGATATAAGAATAGGAAGAGGTCCGACATTAGAAAAAGATAGATGTAGCAACTAAGAAGATAAGTATGCCTACGTAAACTTACAACTAATACTAATTGGTTGTATTGAAAAAGAACACTAACATGCATAGTATATTTTATAAATAAATTTAACGTTATTTTATAAACACCACATGTAATAACACACATATCCACTCTTTAATTTCATATACATATTAACATCAAAATGTTAATATTATATTATTAATTAAAATATACACTTCAATATAACAAACAACATTTATCCTCAATCCCACCCTTCCAATCGTGATCTTCTATTGTGATGTTATGTTGTGAGAGGAATTTCAGATTTCAAATATTATAGACTCAAAATCCTTTAAAGTTAAAATTCGATTCACAATCCAATCCATTGTCATTTTATCCTAAGGTTTGCAAGAGTACATGGTTCCACCATTTTATTGTCCAAGTACTCAAGAAAACTCATAACATTGCCTTGAAATGACTACCTCTGATCATTTTCATTGTAGCTTCTAATATTGTTGAGCAGAAGATTAAATGCTATTTATTGTTGTCCAATTTGAGTTAATTGGCATCTATTGTTTTATTTTAAGATTTCATATGCTTGAGAAGTGTGGAACATGCATGCAAAAATGAGCCATTCTATATGAACATTGTTTCAAATATATGGCTCTTTGCATGGTCTTAAAATAAATGAGGTTAGCATACTTGTTTAGCACTAGAACAAATTTGAGAAGTTGTAATCCTTGGTTTCCACTTATTCTGTTGCAATTATATTGGGGTTTTGAGTGTCCATCCTAGTGATCACTCATCACAACATGATTTGTATGTTGTAATATACTAGGTCATCCATTCTTTGTTGGAGCAATGATAACATCTAGTCAATCTCTACTTTCCTCGTTTCAATCATGATCACTTTGAGTTACCTCATTTGCATATTGGTAATGCAAGTCCCTTCTCAAGACACTTCTCAATGGTTTAAGAGTTAAAGACATGTAAACTATAATTTTGTTATAAATGAGTGGACATTATATATATAATTAGATTGGTTATTAACCTATGAAATTCTTCTATTGTAAAATTCAGATCTATCTCACATATTCTACTATAATAAAATTAATTTCTATTTATTTTATTTTATGTGCAAGATTTAAACTATTTCAATTTCATGTTAGTGTCAAAATTCATCTTACAACATTGTAGCAACATATTACAACCATTTAAAATCAATAAGAGTTTATCAATTAAAAGCATTAGCAATTAAAATAAAATTTATGGTAAGTGGAATACCTCTTAATTCTACTTGATTTAGTCTCTTGATGTAGATTAGCTTCATGTAGAATTGCCTCCTCTCCAAATTTAACTACCCAAAATTAGATTTACCTCCCAACCATCTACAAACAACCTTGTCGGCTCCCTATCTCCAAGAAACCTTGGGGCTTTCCCAGCCCTCAGTGCCAAAATATCCAGAGCAACATAGCCCACCAGTATCTCAAAATTCAATCTCATAATTATCTCTTATAGTTAATAGTTCATAGAGTTCATAGTTTTTCACTTCCTCGATTCTCCTTCCCTTCAACCCAATTTTTTTCCCAAATTTCGTAAACCCCTCTCATTTCCCCAAAGTTTCATTTATCCTTCGCTCCCTCCCACCACCTTCATAGCCTCCTCGAGAAGGTCCTAGAAAGGTTAACAATAATAAAATAATCCTTCCATGACAGTTATATAAGATTTATTCCCCAACATGTTATATATTTCATTAAATCAAATCTAAGTTGGGTAGGTCAATTTAAGTTGAGTAGATTTATTACCTAACATGTTATATGTATGATACTCGACTAGAAGGGTGCAGGAACCTTCTCCCAAGTCCTCAAGGAGACATAATTTGGGGTTGCTTCAGCACCCAAGAGTCGCATCGGTTGGGAAAGTGGGCACCTTGGGCATGCAAACACACTAAGGGGCTTGCCCAAGCATGAGGTGAAGCATGGAGCAGAAGTGACCAAGAGAAGGAGCACACCAAAGAGGTTGGGGCACATCGACATGAGGAGTGCACCCAAGGTTGGGGCACACTGCTCCCAAGGGACACAAAGGTTGACGACCACATGAGTTTATTTGGGCACATGGGTCCATGAAGGGGCATGAAGGTTCGTTTGGGTGCATTGGTTCGCAAAGGGGTGTGACACACCCAAAGGACATGATATTTTGTGAAGGTGACATTTAGATTCCATGTAAAATAACAAGGGTGCACAACCAAGAAGGCACAACAAGGAGATAAATATCAGAGTCGAGCTTTTATAGTAGACTTGGATGAAGAGGGGAAAGCTCCCTTAAGGAGCCAGGTCACTCCACATGGGAGGACTTGTGCTTCCTTGAGGTGATTTTGTGGACAGAGTTGGGGAAACCTTCTTTGGGATGAGTTTGGTGATGTCTTGGCATAGGTATGGGTGAGGCATGTTGTGAGACAGAACCAAAATTCTATGTGAAGTCTTGTGACAAAGAAGAGACAGTGATTTTTTGGTGGACACATGTTTGGGCTGTTTCGCAGGAGTTGTGAAAGTTGTTACGACGAATGACTCTTGGTGTGATGAATTTGTGCATGAGTTTCTTGGTGAGGTGAGATGAGTCGTGCAACTCTACCAAGTTGTAAATCAAGCCGGTAGTTCTCATATTGTAATTATTTCACAATAATAATACTTAACCAGGTGCTAGGCACATTTTTTTCCACTCATAATGTGTGCCTCTTGTTTGTTTCACAGGTGTTCTCTTAGTTTCATGGATGTATGCTTAAATAATTAAGTGTTAATACTATTAACAAAATGTCTAAGCATAGAAGAGAATTGTAGTAGAGTAGGAGTGTGACTCGCCCATAGCCTAGAATGGAGTATGGGTATGCTCTAGGTGAAGCAGCGTAGTCCGAACAAAGTATCCTTGGTGTTGCCAAGCAGCCAAGTGAGAAATTCCACGGTGTCACATGCCCTCAAGAGGTGCATGATAGCAAGATTCGGGAAGGAATCATGTGGGGATGTGACATATGGTATCAAAGCTTTTTTGACACATATTTTGAAGAAGGGTTGGTGAGATCTTCACCACTATCTTGGCAATAGCTATCTTGGCAATAGATGGTGTCATAGTTTGTTCATCGCAAATTTTGAAGAAGGGTTGGTGAGATCTTCACCACTTTCTCAATGATATATGGTATTAGAGAAAATTTGGCTCTTCGCCATACCACAGTAAGAACGGTGGTGTTGAGGTACATTGTAGTTGGTTTTATAGTTCATTGCAAAGACCATTCAATGGGAATGTTCGCAAACTTGGTGAACATTTCAGTGGAGCGAACCGGTTCATCGCAAATACTTTGCTTGCGACAGAGGTTCCAGTTGACGGTGTAGTGGAAGGTTAATCTGGGCGCACACCTTCTATAGACCAAGAGTAAATTTTGTGGTGAAAATAATGACTTGGACAGGGTAGGTGATCACATAACTCATCGTAGAGTTCGTCGTAGAACTTGTCACAGAGTTGATCGCAGACACAGTTTGGGTGTAAACTTTGTGAAGGTTCCATAAGGTGGGCTCACCTTTCGCAAAGAAAGTCGGGGTGCAAACTTGGTTGGCTTGATTTAAGATGGAAGTAAGTATAAAACCTATGTGCAGACCTTGAGAAGACCAAGCACAAAGTTTGTGGGTTGATCTCATCACTTGGGAAAGGCGTACGAATGTAGGACTTGTCGCAAATATAACTGCAGAAGTGATCGCAGAGGGTGATCGCAGAAGTGGTCACGAAGGGGAGCAATTATGGGTTGCAAAAAGTGGAAGCATGTAGGTGATTTGGACAACTTGATGAAACCTAGAGCATCTTCACAGCAAGGAAATTAGTTGGGAACATTTTCAATATGACATCTTCGTGCCATGCATCACCAAGAACAACAATTGTGTTGAGTTGGGTTGTTGGATGAGTGGGTTGACCGCAGCCTTCAGATGAGGTGACTCTTCACAGAGTTACACAAGTCAGTTAACAACAATATGAATAATAATTCGGGTGGTGCGTGCATGTTTCCTTGAAGCAGAAGCAGTCAAGGTGTGGAGATGGCAGGACATTGAAGATGAGTTTGGTCTGTACATGTATTTATGAAGTGGACGGATGGACTCAACCTTGTATCGCAGCGAAGGTGTTTGTAGATTTTTGGATCCGCACATGATGATTGAGGGGATTTCATTCAGAGAGTCGGTGGATTTGGAAAGTGGAGGTACAGGACAATAGACTTGAACCATGGATGCAACCAAGAATCTCGTTGGAAAGGTATGGTTGGTTTTCATTTCTTGCATTTCCTAAGTGTTATGGTGAGTTTTTTAAAGGGAAGTTAGATGATTTGGTGGTTCAAGTTTAATCTGTTTCCATGGTGAAAACCAACAGAATTCAAGTGGTGCATATTCAAAGAATTCATGTAGCAGTTTGGGATGCCTTGACTTGGGTGAATATGTAGAGAGCTTGGAGTGACCTACTTGGACAAGTCCCATGGTGGGCATAGGAAAATTTGGATGCAAATGTGGAGGTGACTTGAGGAGTTACCTAAATTTTGTATGAGGTACCTTGGTGCTTGGTTCCTTAGATATATTTTTTGAGTCATGTGGTGACTTGACAAGTCGTGATGACAGTGCCAAAGTTTGGACGCTTACATGAGGTGCAAGTCAGTTCTGTTCTAGAAGATGGATGGAGTGAGCAAAGAATTCAAACAAGAATTATTGATAGTCAACCTGAATGAGAAGAATGGAGACCAAGTGACTTGGGTGGTGTTTGATCGCCTTTGGTATGGGACATTGGATGAGGTAGAGTGTACCTCGGTGACTTGTCGATGATTTTTCAATGACTCAGAGATCCAGGAGGATCATTGGTTGAGGTTGGTAGAAGTATTGGTTCAAATGTTCCTGAGGCATGGAAGTTATTTGAGGTGACTCATCCTACTTGGAGCACTTCAAAAAGTTTGTTGTGACATTTTGAGGAGTGTAGGTGATTTTTCCACAGTCATCGCAGATGTTGAGTTGTGGAGAGGTGACTTGATGAAAGGAGGTGAGTTAAAGAATTTCGTTGGTTTGGAGGGTTGTGTGAACAGGAAGATTGTAGCATGAAGAATTACTTGGGCATGAGTGTTTCTCTTTCTTTAGGCGACATGGTTGAGGGTGAATCTTGACCATTCCAAGGCATAAAGAGGTATATGCAACATTAGGGTCGAGTGATGAAGTAGTGGGGCAAGGCAGTCTGGACGTAGATTTCTTGGTGCAGATGGGATGTCTCATATCTAAAGACGTAGATGAATATGGGGAGAACTCATCCAAGGAATCCAGACTTGTGTACTTTATCACGGTTCGAGTCACAAGGGAAGAGTTGGTTGGACATGCATATGCATGGTTATTTCCCTTGACTCTTCGTCGACTTGGATGTGATGCAGATTGTGCATAGCATATTGGATAATTGTGCCATGAGGTGAACAATGAAGTCAAGGTGTCACAGATGACTTTGTTTTGGGGTGAATTCATAGTGCAACAAGGTGAGGGGGAAAATTTCCTTGGTCTGAGGTTGTAGTGCAGATGGACTGAAATGTAGAAGGAAGTGACCAAGTTTTGGGAATGTTGTGCATTCTCAAGGAGTGAGCGTGATAATTCAACACTTGGAGAGTTAGTGCATAAGAATATGTGCATTATCAAGGATTGAACGTGATAGTTCAACACTTGGAGAGTTAGTGCATAAGAATATGTCAGAGAGGTCGAAGTACGGACGCACCAGTAGGTTCAAAGTGTAGCACTTAGACATTATGAAGGATATCCTTGATGAAAATTGGATGATGGAAGAAATAATGAGGCAAGGGTGGATACTTGACTTAGTATTTGGAGTTAGATGGAGTGACAGAGATGTGAACAGAAAATAATAAGTTCAAGCATGGAGATACACATTTCAAGAACTTGACGCGATGTTCTGAATAGCTACCCAACTAGTGTAGGACTTGAGGTTAGCATTGTACAGATACATGGAAAATTTGGTTGAAGTATGGGCACAACATTAATTTCGCAGGACTTCAACACAAAGAAATTTTTAAATTTTTTATTAAGGTTGCAGTAGTAGAATAGAGAGTGATCATCGCCCCCTATCTTGATCACCAAATGATTGGTCTAGGTTAAGGAATGAGAAGAGGTTTGAAGATGATAAGGTACCTGGCTAGATCAAGAACACTTTATAGCATATATGTAACAATTTTTTAGTCAAAGTATGCAATAAATACCTCCTTTAGACAATAAACAAGTTATATTGCTATGGTTGTTGAAAATTTGCAGCAATAAACTAGTCTTATAACAACAATGAGTAATTTGCAAAGCAATAATAATAAATGTTGAGAAATACCACAATTGACCACGACAAGTAAGCATAAAACTAATAGAATATTATCCAATTGTCAGGTGTTATTTCTGAGTAAGTTAATCAACCTTTAGATTAGTGTATGCAGAAAATTAATGTGATTTAGATGGTCGTAGAAAACCTTTTACAACAGCAGCAAGTTATTTAGTTAGTTTCCTAAGGTTAGTGTTAGTACAATTAGTAGGATGCTTGAGAGATTTGAGAGAGAGAGTTTATCAATCAATTCACCAAGAGATTTGCTTCAAGATTAGTGCCTTTCTAGGGTATGGATTCTTTCAATGCAACCAATCTTGAAGGTTGGACTACTTGAAACCAAGAGGTAGGATCTAAACCCTAATTTGCAAGCACATTTGGGCCCTAGAAACCGTTTCTCCCTTCTTGTAGATTCAACTAGGTAAAAGATCAATTATCTAGGGCTAAAATACTAAAATGATAGCACTTTAGGGCTTTAGGGTTTTAACCCTAGCAAGGAAAATCAACCAATTCTAGACAAATATAACTTTGTGAGAGGAAGAAGCACTTATGTTCCTCTCTTAGGGTTTCAATAAACAAGACTTCTTGCAACAAAATAAAAATTTCACCATGAACATTAATAGCATAAATAATAATTGCATAAATTTACTTACTTCATCCAAGAAAAATAGAGAATTTGACCCTAATTGCATAAATATCCATCCAAAATAAGCAAAACCATCCATAAAAGATCCTTCTAAGCATAGCGCATGAGAGAGAAAGAGCTAGTAGCCCCTAAGAGCCAAAAATTTTAGAAGTAGTCTCTCACAAATGTGAGTGAAATATCTTGATAAAAAATAAAATGAGGCTAGCCTTCTTATATGAGGCTAGCACCTCACTTTTGTCCACATAACAGAAAAAAATCTTAATTCAAGTGGGTTGACCCCTCATTTAATCTTTACATCATATAATAAATGTAAAATACATCAATATATCCCACATGTGTGAGTCATCAAGGTATCTAAGGCAAGCAAGAGACCTCACAAGGCCATGTAGCATTAATCTGGAGCTAGGTAGGAGCAAGTGATTTCTCTCCTCACCAAATATTGTGCCATGTATCATCAGTATCCCATGTGTGCATCAAAACCTAGTTGTGTCATACCCTAGAAGGTGACATCATCACCATAATAGGGCCAACATCTAGGCTCCAGGTCCAGCGTCTAGGCCCTGGGGAGCTACATCTCATCTCTGCACTATCTCTGACTAGTTGTTGCTACAACGTTCCTAATCCTAGTGAAAAATAAGTCATGAGGTACTTTTCCCAGCTTGTGGGGATTCCAACCCATCTGTGTGCCATCATGATTAAATCTACTCCTACCAAGCCTATATGTGATGTGAGAACCAATGTCTGAGGGTTGTGAGCCACTGGATGACCCACTGCTCTCTATCACACGTGCTAAGGTCCTGCAATAAAGGCACAATGTCATGGGTACAAGCCAAGTACATCCCTCAAAGAACCATGTCAGAGCCATCAAAAACATACCAAAGTATAAAACAAGGTTATTCAAAGTTCATAAGAAACATCATTCCTTAAAGCATGCAAAGTAAGTCATAACTTAAGTGAGTTGACAAGTTTAAGTATGGGAGGGCCTTCATCCAACCCTTTTAGGTGTGCCATCTAGATAGGAAATACAATAACCATGTAGAGGGATAGATCCCAAGAGTGACAAGGAAAGTAAAAACCATTCAAGAGTAAGTGCGATAGTGATATGCTTTTAGGGCTTATTTCATGTCTCATGGTGTCATTAAATTCATTTCTATGAGTGCCTTTGTGGAGGGTGCACTTTCTCTTGAGTTACCCCATATTTGCACGCTATTTTTTCCAAACCCCTTTATCATCCATCTTTCCAATCCACTTTATCATATTTGCAAGTCTTGTTTTATAAGGTTTCAAGCTTTGGCATTGTTATTTGGGACTGGGGTGAGCACTGAAAGAGTAGAGCTCAAGTTTGGACTATATTTTGTTAGTCCTTTTTTTTTCTATCATTCCTTTCTTTCTTTAGCATAAAGAAATAATATTCAATGAATAAGTGAAAATGCCTAACATGTATTATATATATATATATATATATAAGGAAATGCAAGACTATATTAGCATGAATGCAAGATGAAACATATATACAAATGAAATGCAAGATGCAAATGCCTACCTAGCCTACACTAATCTATGTTAATTCAAGAAGTCAAGTCTCTTCCCCGAGATGGGGATTGAGAAGGGACCCACTAATGGGTAGTGGACATGTCCTTCCCTACAATGTGGATAGGTAGTAGGAATCATTGATGGACTTCTCTTCTATCTTGTTGGGACCCAGCCAAAATTTCCCAAACTCCTTGTGTGTATCAGATTGGCCCTTTATTGTATCCCACTCTAAGACCAATTCTGATCTGAAAATGAAAAAGAGTTGTGTATACAAATTTGCAAGTGAAATATTTATGTGTCTTATGCGATTGGATCAAGTTGCAAGCAAATAAACTTAATGAGTTTTTTTACTTATCATGAGCAGCATAAAAAGACATAAATAGCCATAAAAAACAAGCACATAACACAACAAAATGATAAAGGAGTTCACCCCTCTCTTAGGCTACCTCTCCTGGTCCAGCTTCCAATGGATCATTTTCATTATATGCTCAAAATGTCAAAATAAGTGCTTTAAAATGCTCAGAATGCAAAATAGATGGCTTCAATGGCTCCAGAATGTCCAAAAACCCCTAGTTGGGCTCTTTCTGCACCTAGTTTGGCCAAAAATTGAGAAAAATACACTTCCTGGAAGTTTCTCCCAATAACTTGTTGTACTTGCTCGCCAAAACGCACCTTTGTTCAACTGAACCCGGCCTCTGTGTGTTTCCCGTGCCAAAAATCTAGCACGCGTGTCATTCCGCAGTTTGCGTGAATTTGTCGCATTGTTAGAGGGGACTAGCACCTTTCCTGGAGGTTATGGTCGCATGGCCCCATGTGGCCAAGCGTCGACCTACAAATCTGTGCACCTGTCGGCTTATCCGTTGGATCCCCGCACACTGGTCATATGGCAAAGGTGTAAGGTTTCGTGATCAAGGGTTGGGGCTAAGCCTTGGCCCTTTTCCACCCGGAATGAAGCATAAAGCAAGTTTAAATAAATGTTTTGAACATTAGGTGTTAATAAGTAATGTAGGCGGGCTGGTAGCCCGGCCTTTTCCAAGAATTTTCCCACGTCGGAGGTTGCGGTTTTGACCCTGGTGGAGCCCATACCAAACTTTTAAACCATAAACCAATTATGGGGTGCCATGTCGTGCCCTTCCATTCACCCCATACACTGACACGTGTCAGCACAGGATTGGTCCATGAAACACCACTTGCCAACTTAGTTGCTAAAACACATGCCATGTCACCTATCCACGTCAGCCTGTACGTTAGTACGATCATCTGCCACATGGCATGTACAGACTATACAGGCAACATTTTTTTGCATGTTTGGGAAAATGAATAGAATGTGATATCTCTCGCATACTAACTTTGTTTGAGCCCGTTCAAGTTGCATTGGTATTGTGAGGACGCGATCTACGCAATGAATCCATTTTCGAGAAATTTTGAGCACTTTGAGTTTTTAGCATTTTTTAAACCCCTGGATCACTCCTCCCCATTGGGAAGCTTTTGGACCTCCAAAAGACTACTTTTAGTCAATCTGAAGATGAGGGTACAGTTCCCTCACCTTTCCAACCTCAATCCATTTATCTTTTCTTGGATTTGTTCCTTTAATACCAACACAAAGGTATTCAGCATTCCCTCGTTTTGAAGTTCTTATCTTTCTGTCAAGGATTGTATCCTCATGCAATTCTAAAAGATATTCTGGTGAGAAGTCATCTATGGAAGGAATATAAACATTCTCTTCTTGATCATCAATCAAAGGAGGCTCATACAATCTCAAATTCTCAACATTAACAACTACGTACATTTTCATATAAGGAGGCAAATCCAAATGGAAGGCGTTGTTATCAATATTTTCAAGAATCTTGAAAGTTCCATATCTAAATGGTTTTATATTGTTACCTTCTTCGTTAAGCCTCTCTTTTCTAATGTAAAGAAAAAATCCATCTCCAATTTGGAAACTGTGATCAACACGATGCTTTTCATGTCTTGTCTTATACTTGGCTTGGCTCTTTTCCAACAGTTCTTGTACCATTTGATGCACCAACTAAATTTGTTCAATGAACTTCTTTGCTCTATCAATGTCATAATTACCATCAATAGCAATATCCTTCCCAAAGATAAAATCTAAAGGATATTTTGGCAAATAACCAAAACATGCTTCAAATGGAGATGTTTGTGTCGATGAATGCTTAGCCCAGTTATAAGCATGTTGAATGTAGTGTAGGTGATCATCCCAAAGCTTAGGATGTTTTCTACAATAGCCACGAAGAATATGTACTATTTTTCTATTCACCACTTTTGTTTGACCATCAGTTTGTGGATGAAATGGTGTGCTCTTTTTCAGCTTGGTGTCCATGAGTGCCCATAAGCTTGACCAAAAGTTCCCAATAAATCGAGAATATCGATCAGAAATAATGGATTTGGGAAACCCAAACATGTTGAAAGAACATTTGTGTGGTTTTTTCAGCTGTAACCTGCTTCTTACAAGGCATCAAAATACATAATTTTCTGAAACGGTCAACCACAACATAAAGATAATCATGATTCTTTTTTGACATAGGTAATCCTCCTACAAAGTCCATGGAAATGCTTTCCCAAGGATGAGAAGGAACCAGAAGTGGAGTATACAATCCTAAATTTTTGTTGCTAGGATTACTTGTATCACATAAAGAACATCCTCTTACATATCTTGAAACATTTTCATTCATTTTAGGCCAACAGCAATACCTTTGCAAATTAGCCACCATCTTTCCTACACCAAAGTGGCCAGCAATAAGAGAAGAATGTGATTCCCTTATGATGTTGACTCTTTCACCCTGTGGAATACATAGCTTGCCAAGATGATACAAAAGCTTATCATGCACATGGTAATCCAATTCCTCAACTTGGTTATAATGACACAAAGTTGCATAAACCTCTTTAAAATCAGCATCTAAAGCATAATGTTCAACATAGCTCTCATGCATGGTAGAATTATTCTTAAGAATAATTGAAGCACTAACAATAAGCCTAGAAATCATATCAAAAACTTTGTTATAAATGCCTTTCTTATACATGATAACCAAGTGGAATTTTTGTAGGAAACCCATCCATCTGAAGTGCCTTGCTTGATGTAGCTTTGTTTGTGATTGTAAGTATCGCAATGGTTGATGATCTGTGTGAATAATATTTTATTTTCCAAACAAATAATGTTTCCATTTTTTCACACTTTACACCAATGCATACAACTCCTTGTCATATGTAGGATAATTAATCAGAGCACCATTAAAAGTTTTAGAATGAAAACAAATGGGCTTACCATGTTGCAACAAGACTGCTCCCATTGCATAGTTACTTGCAACTGTTTGTATCTCAAATAGTTGTCTCAAATTAGGAAGTGCAAGAGCTAGAGTTGAACTAATATTCTCCTTCAATGCATCAAAAGATTTGTGTTGTGTGCCTCCCCATTGGAAAACTTGCTCGATGCTTGTCATTGCATGTAATGGAGTTGCAATTGAAGAGAAGTTAGCAATAAACTTTCTCCAATATTGGGTTGCTCCGAAAAATCTTCTTGCCTCTATTACATTGTTGGGCTTGGGCCAATCCAAAATGACTTTGACATTGGAAGGATCTATTTTCAGTTCTCTTCCTCCAACAATATGTCCCAAGTAAACAAGTGAGGTCTTTCCAAACTCACATTTAAACATCTTTAAAAACAAATTTTCTTTCATCAAGACATATAAAACTTACTTTGCATGCCTAGCATGCTCTTCATGATATTTTCTAAATATCAAGATGTCATCTAAGTAGACAATCACACAATCATCAAGAAAAGGCCTTAAAACATCATGCATAACTCTCATGAATGTAGCAGGACCATTACAAAGCCCAAATGGAATAACCATCCATTCAAACAAAGATTTCTTTGTTTTGAAAGTTGTCTTCCATGTGTCTCATTTAGCAATCCTAATCTGATGATATCCATTTCTCAAATCCAACTTATTAAAATACTTATCATCTTTCAATTGATCAAGCAAATCATCAATTATAGAAAGAGGATAACGATTCTTTACCATAATCTTGTTCAAGGCTATGAAATATACACACATGCACCATGTACCATCTTTCTTTTGTATCTAAAACAATTGGTGACCCACATGGCGATGTTCTTGGCATGATAACCCATTTTTCAAGCAACTCTTGGATTTGTTTTTTAATTTCAGCATTCTCCATGACTGACATCCTGTACATACCAATGTTTGGAAGAGGACAATATTGTTGCAATTGAATCTCATGTTGGATACCTATTTTAGGAGGCAATCCTTTTGGTTCCTGAAACATCTCATCATATTGGTTAACAACCTCATATAAATCATATTTTAACTTTGCATAACAACCTTGGAAATCTTATTTTTCAACATTGTCTTTGGGTTTGATCAAGAGTACAAAGTTCTTACTAGCATTGACTAATATCTTCATTTGCCCAACATTTACAAGTGACAAAATCAACTTCTTTGTATGTGCTCTAACAATGTACTCAACTCCATTTTTAAACAAATGATATTTTTTCTCGTGACGATGAAAGATGGCTCGCCTATCATATAAATATGGGCTTCCCAACACAATACCACAAATATCCAATGGAATAATGTCAATCTCTACCTCATATATAAAGTTTGCAGTGATGGAAAATCTAATTTTACATCTTCTTGTCACATGCAATTTGGCATTGTCACATATCCATCCTAGAGGATATGGTTTAGGATGAGGAGTAGTTTCCAAATGCAATTTCTTGACAATGTCTTCAAATATGAGGTTTGCTTGAGATCCAATATCAAATAGAGTATCTATCTTGGTATGCTTTGATATAACCCTTATGTGGAAAAGATTTATTATTTCTTTTTCATGTTGAGTTTCATTGAGGCTACTACTTGAAGAACTAGTACTTGCAATAGAGTCCTTACCTTGAAAACCCATGGTTGTGATTTTTGTTTCATCTCCCAAATCAGATCATAAATCATGTTGTGTAGTTGCAGCAGTCTTTGGTTTAGTCTTGTTGTTGAAATTTTTGGGTCTCTTTTCAGGATGAAGTTTCCAACAGTGGTATTCATCATGGCCATATTTTGAACAATGTTTACATGTGAGTTTTTCTCCCTCTTTCTTGACTGAAGCATTTTTCTTTCCATTTCCTTTGAATTTCCTCTTTCCTTTGTCTCCATTATAAAATGGCTTCTTGTTGCCCTCTTGAGGATCATTCCTCCCTCTTTCTTCCAAGTAAGTTGTATGTACACAAACTTCATCTATATGTGTAGGGTTAAACATGAGAATTGTGTGTCTCAAATAGCTATTCAATCCTCCAATGTATTTGAGTAAAGTTTCTTGAGAAGATAAATCTATACCCAAAATCAAAGCTCTTCTTCTAAATTCTTGAGTCTAGCTTTGCACATTTTTCCCTTTATCTTTTCTAAAGTTTTTCCAATCCATAATATTTTTCTGCATGTATGCTAATGGATAAAATTGCCTTTTAATTGCAACAATAAAATCATTCCAAGAGGATAAAACTTTACCATGTTTCTTCATGTCCTCTTGATTTTTGGCTTCCCACCAAATGAGTGTTTCACTTTCCGTTCTAAGAGAAGAAAGATGAATCTTATTTTCATCATCTTGGACTATTTTTATCCTACAATACACTTCAATTTGATGAATCCATCTATTCAATTTCTCAACATTTACCTCTCCATTGTACATACACAATTCAAACTTAATATCAAGCTTAAGCAAAGGAGTTTGTGGAGGAATTTTACCATGCTCTTTTGGATAATTTGGAGGTGGTTGTGAAATGGTACAAGAAGTGGAAGATGGAGGTGAAGGAGGTGGAGTATCACCATTTCCTCCATTCCCTTTTGGAGTCTTATCACCATTATCCTCATTATCTCTTGGAGGATTGAAGTTTCTCCTTGCAACCTTGCATTTCTTTCTTCAAATAAAAATTTCACCATTTATTTCATATCATAAAAGGATTTTCTAAAAGTTTCATCTTCTGAAAGGAATTTCATGACTCTCCTCATGAGACATACTTGGTGAATGCCTCCTCGAAGCTTGAGGTGAATGTATGGTTGTCCTTCTTGAAAGTTGAGAAATTGAATCTACAAGTTTCCTTTATCATTTTGTGAGCTTCAACCTTGTAAGCATCAGAAAACAAAACACTTGCAAACAATCAAACCTTCAAAAACCTGGCTCTAATACCAACTTGATTTGGAAATGAAAAGGTTTGTGTCTACAAATTTTTCAAGTGGAAAATGTATGTGTCTTAGGCAATTGGATCAAGTTGCAAGCACATAAAACTTAATGATATTTTTACTTAAAATGAAAAGCATAAATAGACATAAAAAACCATCATAATAAACACATAACACAACAAAATGATAAAGGAGTTCACCCCTCTCTTGGGATACATCTCTTGGTGCAGCTTCCAATAGATCATTTTCATTGTATGATAAAATTGTTAAAATTAATGCTTTAAAATGATCAAAATGAAAAATAGATGGCTCTAATGAATCCAGAATGTCCAAAAACCCCTAGCTGGGGTCTTCTTGCACTTGGTTTGGCCAAAAATTGAGAAAAATACACTTCCTCAAAGTTTTCTCCAATAACTTGTTGTCTTTTCTCGCCAAAAAACACCTCTGTGTGAACAAACCTAGCTCTATGTGTTTCCCATGCCAAAACCCAGCACCAAGCACCTTCCGAAAATTGGGTGAATTGTCGCACCATTAGGGAGATTAGCACCTTTCTTGGTGGAGATCTCGGTCGCATGGCCCCCATGTGGCCTGGCGTCGACCTAACATCTGCATCTGCCGGTTGGTCCGTTGGTTCTCACGCTGCTAGTCATATGGTAGTGTTTTTTTGTGACCATGGGATGGGGCTAATTCCCAACCCTTTTTCCGCCTCCTCTAACCACCATTCAAGTTCAAATAATTGTTTTAAACTATAGGGTTAAGAACTACCATTAGGCGAGCTATTGGCTTGGCCTATGGAAGTCTTTGGCCATGCCTAGAGGTCATGGGTTTGACCTCTGCAGAGCCCAAACAAACGTTTATATAGCAAGGGGGTACCACGTGGCCCCCTTTCATTTGCCCACGTAGACTGACATGTGTTAGTCCAGGATTGATCCTCTTCACCACTTTCCTAATCACTATGCCTTATCACCATCCCTCCCACATCACCTTGCCATGTCATCTATATAGTCATATGGTTAGCTGCCACGTGGTTTCTACGGATTGTATATTCAACATTTTTTGCCTGTTTGGGAAAATAGACAAAACACGATATCTCCCTCATACGAACTTTTTTTGAGCCCGTTCAAGTTGCGTTGGGATCATGAGGACGAGATCGACGCAATGAATCCTTTTTCAATCAATTTCAAACACTTCAATTTTTGAGCATTTTTTTTATCCCCTAGATCATATCATATACATAATGGGACCTTGTGCCCAAACATGGAAGAATGGTAGCTCGTGCCCTAGATAAAAAATGAAAACTCATTCTGAAAATGGCACATTGTGGCCAGGATACATAACGGGTCACTGATTGACCCTCACTTCCCTTGCCACTACTAGATGCATCCCAAAAGATGATATTACTCCTATTAGGGATATAGGAAGCTCATATATTATTTTTTTTAGGGTTTGTTCATATTTATGGAGACTGGAAAAGGAAACAACATTCTTATAAGTTTTGTTTCCACAATTCTATCAATTAACACACTTACAAAATGATAGTTTATAATTTAATGTAACAAAAATCACCACATATGAGAGTGCAATTCATGAGGGTGTTACCCTCCTTTGATACCCTAACCTCTTTTCAATGTCTCCCTATAGTAGTTACAAGTATAAACAAATTAAATTTAATCAAAATGCCTAAAATCAATTTCATTCGTGATGAATAAAAAAATTCAACTCATTATTTCATTGTGAATAACATAGGAAATGTTGGAAATAGGTTAGAACATGGAGCACTTGACTAGAAAAGTTTCTTTGATATAACAAGTGGTGTAAGGTTCATGGGTGTAACCATAGCGGATGAAAGAAGGGGTGCTATACCAAGGTGTTTTTGTGAAGGGTGGATGATTGTAGCCGTAATGGATGTAACATGGGTAATGTAGTAGGGTGAGGGTAGATGAGTGGTGGGGGTGAGTGAAATGGAAAATTGAGTTAGGCTGGAGGTGATAAATCCCAATGGGCTATAATATTAGGTGAAGCACCCCAGGGAAAACTTGGAATCCCAACTACTGGGGTAGGGTGGCTTGTAACTGAAGTTTCCTTGTAATGTGGAATGTATGGTGTAGGTGTGGGATGGATGGGGAAATTTGGTAGTGATTAATGAATGAAGAATAATTATTCCTACATAGACATTTATAATATTTTGATTCATACAAAAACACGAAAATCAACCAAAATAAGATAACAAATTTCACATTAAAACAATATTTAACTTGAAACATGATACCTAGGAATAATACGATCTATTGAACATAGGTGGATATGGTTGATTGACCTTTAGAGTTGCAAATTGTAAAAACACAACAACATTATAATTGATTTCTCATAAATAACTTGGGCATTTTCAAACAACAAATTTATAAATATTGCAAATTTTACTATATTCATGAATGGGTTCATGTGGTTGAGAAGTTTACAAGATATCAAGAGTCAAAGTAAACAAATTGATATTATATCATTTTGGGGGAGGACTAGCTATTTGTACCTTAACTCACACCTCTCTTTTACTACATAACCAATAGTATCGTGATGTGGGATACCCTCCACTCTTTAGACTTCTTAGAGTTAGATGATATTGCAATTGACACCTCCCCAAAATTCAATTGATTGCTATAAGTGGTCCATTTCCATATAAAATGTATGTACATGCATATTAATTGGCAAGGAGAATATTGAATAAATTAGAGAGTTTTTAAACCATGGGAAATTTTGATGAGGCTTCTTCTTACAAAATAAAATATTATTATTTCTCTTCCACAATAAAAATGGATTCAAATGAACAAGGTGACTATAAGCCTAAAACTCTACAACTTGAGGGATTTTATTTGTTAGGAATAAATGGTAGTAGGGATAAGTTAAGAACAAAATGAATCAAATCGTCTTTAAGAGGGTTGGAAATTGGACAAAACCATAAAATTTTCCTAAAAAGTTTAACATGCCACATTGCCAAAAAGGATCATTATGAACAACTGGGTGAGTAAATGTCCTATCTAAATAAAAACGCTTATGATTAATGACAATAAAAACAATTTATTGATCTCTAACATTAGCTTCCACATAATACAAAACCTTAATAACTAGAATTTGTTGTTGGATTCAAGCATCCATAAATTGATAAATAAAATATTAATAATACTTCTCTTCCACATTAAAAAATGATTCGATTTAACAAGGCTCCATGAAGTCTAAGACTCTATAACTTGAGGGAGTTTATCTCCTAAGAGAGAGAATCTTTAAGAAATGGTAGTATGGATAAGTTGAACATAAATGACTCAATGCACCTTAGACAAGATTAACAAGAAAACAAAACCATTAAATTTTCTTAACAATTTTAACAATCCACATTAACGACAAACATGACTATGAACAACTAAGTGAGTGAGTTACCCATTGATGACTAGACTTGGTCATATCGATAAATCACAATCAAGCAACTTATTAGGGTTGCATAACCTAAATTTTTCCTTTGACTCAAAAGATGGAGGTTATCCCCTCAATTGTTTGTCAATGTGTCATTGGATAAGATAATACTTTTCTTGTAAGGACTAAGAGACACAAACCATGGAACCTTTGCCAATGCTTACCACCCTATTTGAAAATAAGAGTCCACTAGAAACAACTTTTATCAAAGGATACCACAATTCTGAATGATCAATATTGTCAAGAAGATTTTAATAGTCTCATAAACCTTCCATATTCTTTGGGTCATAGAGTACCTTTGAGCTTAACCATAGTAGACATAGTTATAAGATATTAGAGTGCAATACCTTGCCAATGTTTTTTTTGTTGATGTTGGTAGGTCAAGAGCATTAAAATTTCTCAAGACTACATTATAAGCCTAGTTCTTCTTCTCAATGGCCTTAACTAGTCATTTGGCACATAAGTCTTGTGGATCTTCAAGGTACCCAAGTCCCTACAATACTTAAAGGTGTAACACAATTTCTAGATTACTATGGAATCCTTTGGCATGAGGGTTTTTGGTCAATCAAAAGATTCCTAGATCCTTTTTCATGCTTTGATGTGATTTCATTAATTCATATAAAATGGTACAAGTACAAATATTTAATTCAAATGGGTGAACACTAATCTTTTAGT
>CBVK0103817752.1:0-11569 GCA_900067695.1 Picea abies | reverse complement strand
TGTGGGGCTTCAGACAGCCCCAGAAGTGTAGAACCCACAATTACAAAAAAGTATAGAAGAACGTGTTGAATAAAAATGGACAAGAGGATCCAGTTGGAATAGGTGGGTGGCCACCAATATCCACCTCGATCACTAGCCCTCCTTCTAGTGCCATTTTTGTTGATGGTTCGAAATGGCATGTCAAGCAGGTAAGGGAGAACGCCTAATGGTAGGTCTCAATTAGATCAACTCTCAATTGGTGTAGCATTTCCGACCAATATATGGGTTTGGTTTCCACTAAGAATAAAAAGAATAAAAAGAGGGAAAACAACAAAATGTCCCTTAAAGAATACTAATATAACCTAACTACTTCTAACCTATCATGTGGGAGAAAAACTAATAGATGAACATAGTTTAAAGTGATATCTTGGCAGCAGAAATAGTTCATGGCAGCCAAGAATGTGTTAGCACAATAATATTTCAGATATCATCTCAAATAGTTGAAGAGGAGACATGTAACATCATCCATGTACTCATTAAAAATCACAACATGAATATTCTAAATACTAAGCACAGAAATAGTTCGCATGATTAATACCCAGAAAACTTAAACAACAAACACAATTGTAGAGTAGTCCTACAACCTTTTGAAAATAGTTATGAATTCAAAAATGGATTCTACTCTACATACATACAGAAATAATAATATTCTCTGTATATACAATGGGAAAAATTCCCCTATCACATCCAACCAACCCTCTTTTATAAGACAAGAGAGACTCGTCATCTCTTGTGACTATTCACTTCGTTTTCCCTTCGTTTTTTCATTTTACATTTCAAATTTCTTTTACATTTTTTAAAATAAACATGAAAGTGTTTCAAACAGAAGCTGAAGAGACTCTTGAGTGGTTATTATTTCCCTGAGGCATTCCATAAATGATAATTATTTACAAATATTTTAAACTTTTCTCGTTGGTGTCATCTTTTGTTCCTTGAGTTATCATGCACATTTATGGTGTTATCCTGTTGAATAAGGTCATCATGTCTTCTTATCCTTTGTCTCAGCCTTCCATCGTGCTCTTACAGGTCTTATTTCAGCTCATGTAGCTTTAGATATGACTGCTTGAACATTGCACAGCCTGCTCTTCAATTTAATTCGGGCATCTTCTATGTTTTGTGTTTTCTAGGAATTTCCACCCTCAATCTGTCAATACTTGTTATGTTGTCACATTCTACAATCTTCTATCTTCTCTTCATGCTATCCTGGGCCTGATTTTATTGCTTGTATCTCCAAATTTGGTAGTATGAAGTTTTCACAATCAATTTTACCCCCAAATTTGTGTCCTCTTGTTTTCTATGATTTCAAAGGTTTTCCATTACTGTTATGGTTTGAATACCTCTCCTAATACATTCCTTGGCTCGATAAATTTCCAACAAGGTATCATGGGCTCAATTGTGACACTTACAACCCAAGATATGCTTGTTTGAAAAATGGTTCTCAGCAACCCTTGATCTTCCTGTGGATAAATTTGGGTCGTTGATCCTTTACCCGTGTGCCTGAGAAGGTATATGTGTGGTCAGAGAGCCTTAATTCCTGTGAAATCCCCTCTCTTGAAGTGAAAAATTCATAGGATGTGAATATTCATCCAAGTTATGAAGAGATATTTTCTTAGTCGGTTTGAGACAAAGGTGAAGGCCAAGAAGGCCTGTTAAAACATTAAAAAACACTTAGAAGAATCCTTGAAATGATTAAGTCCTTGATATGCATGTGTTTGAATCGGAATAGTTTACAATTATTTATTTGGCATAGTGAAAAGATTTGGTTCATTGGTTGAATGGAAAGTCCATCGAAATGACCAAGTGTAAGGTCTCCAAAGGAATCCAATGGGAGAGGCTCTGAGATAGCGATAGTCGTTGGATCCATCAGAGAGTGGTCTCGGTGAATTTTGGACCATTGATTTCAGTGATAGGTTTTTCAGAGGGTGAGGCCATCAGAGTGTTTGAGGGCAAGGTTGCATAGGGACTTCGATGGGGTAGGTTTCAAGTCAACAGGAACCATTGATTTGGTCGAGCACAAGATCTTGACCATTTTTCAAGGGAGGGGGAGCCATCGGAGTGTCCAAGTGTTGGGAATCAATGGGGTTCTGAAGATGAGAAAGTATAAGGACCGTTGATTCATCGGGAGGCATACCATGAAATTTCAATCATGGATATAATAAGATTCATGTTTAATAGTAAGAAGAGTGATGTTAGGGTGATGTGTTGTGACAGCAGGGCAGTTAGGGTGACGAGGATGCCAACGTGGTAGCTGGCATATTCTGAGGGGTGACATGTGTCACTATGTGATTGCATGGGAATCGGCATATTCTGAGGGGTGACATGTGTCACTATGTGATTGCATGGGAATCGAGTGGGCCTAATTGAACATGGAGGCCATTAGTTGTCTCTTTGAATCTCAGTCATTGATTTGGTGCATGGAGTAGATCTAAATCATTCGTCGAAGGAGGGTTGTCGGAGTAATCGAGGGCATGGTTGAAAGTGGTTCTGACAATGAGAAGGAATGGGGACCATTAGATCTGTTAGAGAGGGTGTCTTTGGAGAAGGATGTGGTCAGAAGAATTGGTCAAAAAGGGATGGTTTACTTGAAGTGAATAAATTTTGATGACGAAGAGGACCCTAAGATTAAACGAGGGCCTGATGGGCTAAGTGGCAGGTTCCACACCAACATCCATGCCAATGCCATGTCATATGGCACAAGTGATAGGGAGCCATATGGATTGCATGTGGAAATGAGGTGGAAAAGTTGAATGAAGGATTTGGAACTTTAGGATGCCATAAATTTTGATCTGAAGCTCAAATTTGAGTATGGTTACAGTCATTAGAAATCCCTTGATGAGTGAAATCCAACTACGATATTCGGTTACGGAAAATAATCGAAGAAAAGAAGGGGAAATTTTGACATCTATGAAGATCAATAGGCATGGGTTTCCAAAGAGAGGGAGGATCGAAAGAGGAACCTGGTAGATATCAATCCAAAGAGGCTCGGGGACAGGTCTATAGGAAAGGTGGATCTGAGAGTCTTGGGAGCTCCAGACCTTAGGGAAACTATAATTCAAGGAAACTTTCTTCCTGAAAAGGGGAAGCCTGGTAAAGATCAAGGTCAAGTTTTTGGATAAGGATCGAGGGATTCCCCCATAGGAATTCTAAAGCTGGAATAGTCATGTGAAGAAAGTGATCATGTGAACCTGCTCTCACAACCACAGAGAAGATGAGATTAGTTATGTAATTGAAAGGACACTTGCCAATATACCATAAACATTATATTCCTTGCCTTCAAGAAAAATTATAAATAACTATTGTTTCAATTAAAATATAATCATGGATGGTTGTGGATGAGTTTCTTGAAAACTACATGTTCCAAGTCTCAAACTAAAAAGAAGGATTAGTGAATTTGCAGTTCAAACTTAGAGTTCTAAATAGAAGAGTATAAACAACATATGAAAACATAAAGATGAAGACAGTAATCCCAACATGTAAGCAAGAGGATGCAAACTTTAACTTAGTTATTCATAAAAATAAAAATAAATAAAATATCAACAAGAAACTCATTCAAGACAACCATCAATAGAACATCAAACCTTGTAGCCACATAGGATCATCAAGAACTTCAGATTCTGAAAAAGGTCTGAAGATAACGTGTCAATTCCATCATAAAAATGTCAACTAAAACTCATAGGTCAAGAGACATTATGAAGACATTTTGAATCATAAGATTGAAAGGGATAATCAACCTCCATCAAAGACAATCATCAATCAAGATCAAACCCCCAACTCCCTCAAGGTAGACAAAGAATTAACATTAGGAATAAAATTTTAGTAGGGGTCCCCTTCCCTTTCACTTGTAAAAGAAAAAGTAAAGGGGGGGTTGCAAGAGACATTATGAAGACATTTTGAATCATAAGATTGAAAGGGATAATCAACCTCCATCAAAGACAATCATCAATCAAGATCAAACCCCCAACTCCCTCAAGGTAGACAAAGAATTAACATTAGGAATAAAATTTTAGTAGGGGTCCCCTTCCCTTTCACTTGTAAAAGAAAAAGTAAAGGGGGGGTTGTTGTGGTCTCAAAAAAACCCTTAGTGAAAATAAAAGACCACTTAGGACTCTTCTTTTTACTTTCCAATAGTGCTTATCATTGCAAATCTAGCTGCATTGTTTGAATAAAAGTTTGTTCCTTTAGATTTTTTATTTTACATGCAACACTTTTCAGTTTTCAAAAGGAAAATTCAACCCCTTGTACTTTTGATTAGGTTACTTGCATAAGTAGGATTTTATTTCAAATACTTTCCTTTCAAATTTGTTCATTTTCAGCAATTGTTTTTTTTTAATTTAGTAATTTACTTTCAAGCATATAACCAATTTTAAAACCATAAAAGCACCAACCAAAACCCAAATGCAAACTTATATTTGGACACCATTTCTCCTTAAAAGAGAGTGTCTTGTAGGATAAAAGGCCTTTGATCTTATTTTCCTATCATGTGTTCCCTTGTCCCCACTCAATGAAGCAGGGCTTCCTTGCCCAACCTATACTCCAGTTCTAGATCCTCTGAGTCAAAACCCCATCCCCACTGAGAGGAACTGGTGCAACTAGTTCCAATCCTTTACCTCCTTCACTAGGACCATCTCCTCTTAGTTCCTCCATGGCTGGAACTACCCAAACCTTCGTTTCCTTTCATGGTTGGATTGAGTATCCTAGACCTTATCCAATTTATCAATGACCCTATCCACCATGACCCCAACTATCCTCCCATGCCTACCAAGTTTCCCTCCAACATTCCCAAGTTTGAGGGTAAGTAAAGAGAATTCCCATCCAACCATGTGATGTATTTCCACCTATGGTGTTCTTTGACCTCTATTACAAAGAACTCTGTTAGACTTAGGATTTTCCAAAGAACCTTGATGAGTGTTGCTTCCAAGTGGTACATTGACCAACCTAGGAACACTCATCGTGCGTTCGAGTCCATTGCCAAGGTGGTTCTCACCTTCTTTTAGTTATCTATGCACCATGATCTGGGGGATTGAGATCCTTACCTCCTTTCATCAAACCACCACCACTCATATCTCAGACCATATCCACAAATGGTGTAGAAGCCATGGCTTGTGCAAGGAAAATATTGATGATATCTTCATAAAGTCCCTCCTTCCTCCCATCGTCAAGGATGTTTCTTTGACATTACCTCAAAATGAGGAAGAGACTATCCAGAAAGCCATGTATTATGAGTTGATCTACGCCCAATCTAGATACCTTTACATGATCTTTCCCGATGCCCCTCATCCTTGATCAGGTGACTCAACCACTCCAAGGATGCAAGTGATGGTTTAATCGACTTTGTATCTCAGTCATGTCCACCACCACCCTCATCCAAACCTAATGGATATACTCCTCCTTTCGATGGGTCACTCATTCTTACGAATACCCGACCCCACCTTAAGACTCGTCATGTGCTTCATCTCAGATGAACACTAACACTTCCTACCCTGCACCTCATGTTCATACCCATCACCATGGTTAGGGCACCCCTTGTGCTAACCCCTCTTGTGGTAGTGCCACTAACCTAGATTACTACCCTTTTCTTGGTCCATCACCAGCTACTTCTACTCCACTCGCAACTATGCCCCCTCCCCATGCTATTCTTCCTACACTTCCTCCCCTGGGTCAAGTGTATGCACATCAGAATTCTCCCCTTCACCCAAAATAGAATAAAAAGAAAAATAAAAGGAAAGGGAATTAAATAAGCCATAACCTAGGGCCCCGAGGAAGCCAAAATCCCTTCACCAATACTGGGGGAAACTAGCATGACCCCAACCAGATCCAGGGAATCAACCCAATGCCCAAGTAGGGAAAGAACCCCTCCCTCCACATCAATAAACCTAGTGTGATCCACATTTATGATTGAATGAAATGAAACATAGAAATAGGACAAAAACACATAGATACAATAATACTCAATTTTCTATTAAAGAATGAAATATGCATAGACTGTAAAAGAAAATACAGAGTGAAATGAACTTGCTAGAATGGTGGTAGCTTATCTCTTAGAAGAGATGTGATGGCTATGCACATTCACAAGAAGATGATTACAATGAGGCTCCAAAGGCATTTTTAACATAAAACGTAAATGAGAAAACCCTAACCCAGGAAGATGAAACGCTAAAAGGTTTGTGGGCTCCGATGGGGGTAGTTGATACATCAACTTCCCTAGGGAGTAACTTTTGGATATGATATTCATTTTGAGGTGCTTGATAGCTCATCGTAAAGGTCTAGCGGAGGAGTACACATTTTGAACGGCTCAATAAACAAGGATCTATTGGGCATTGTCACGTCAAAAAAACGTCGTTTAGGGCCTCAAAATGGCCCCGGACTTTTGGGACTTGAAAAACTACCAAATTGGAAATTGTATGTTGAGCCAATGGAATAGGTGGGTGACCACCGATGTCTACCCGGATCAATGAGTCACAACATCCAACTAATTGTTGAGTAATCTATTTAAGTTTTAAATTGATCATGTGCAATTATATGATTAGGTATTAGTATTTTGGGATTGTTTAAGTTTTTGTGTTATTAGATTTATTCAGAGTTGAAATTAAACGATAAAAAAATTTATATTTTAATAAATTTGATCACTTACAATTTGTAATAAATTTAAGATTTATTTTTGTGTATAGTTGGTTATCACATCAGTTGATACGTCAACTTCCCAAGGGTATAACATTTTCATACGATCTCCATTTTGGGCACTCAGTACCTCATCAAGAAAGGTATAGCTGAGGAGTACATATTATGTTCAGCCTAGCATCTACTTTTATATATATGCTAAGTGCTACTGAGCCAAAAAAACATCTTTTAGGGCCTCAAAATGGCCCTGGAAGTTTGGGACCCAAAAATTTGTAGAAAAATTGCCAAGATGGGACCTAAAAATTGTAGAAAAACAATTTCCTATAGTATGGGTTAGAACCACAATAGAATGATACCATAAAATACCACTCTTAGAATCAAATCAAGCAGTTGATTGAGAATAACTACCTTGCTATAACTAACTTTCAATGGAGAGAGAAGAAAACAAACATGGATTTCGACATTTGATGTTGATCCCACTTGTAGACTTTTTCTTCAGCACTCTTCTACAACAATCCTTTGAAATCTCCAGCACACAAAGAGATGAGCAACTGGAAAGAGGTAGTTATATTATAATTAACTAAAACATTATCATTACAACTTTCATAATAGATTCAAATTAGGAGATGTAAAAAACATTAGAAACATGAATCAAGATATAAAATTGGAAAAGAACGAGGGATATTTTATTAAGAACGGTATAAAAATTTGGTTACAACATGTAACTGTTGTGGCACGGTCCAGATAACGGACTCCAATTTCCTCCACCCAAGGCTAGATATGGTCAACAATGCCTCCAATACTTTGTGCTCAAACGAGTCCAAGGAAGGCTAAGTATTTCTTCATGACAAGATAAGGAGAACACAACTTCTGAAAAACAAGGTTTTCTAGATGGAAGGGACAATCTCAAATGCAATGGGAAAAAGGCGACTTGTAGGATTGGATTGAAAATTCCAACATAAGGATGAATTTCTCTATTCTATCTTTCCTCCACCCCAAGGCTCTAATTTATAATCCCTTTTGACAGTTGGAGTAGTTATGGACGGGCTACAGGAGATCAAGAACTTGAGGAACCTGTCAGCTCCACCCAAAAAGTCATAATTATTATTTATTTTAGACAAATTAACATCTAAGTGGGTTTATATGTAGAAACAAGCATACATACACGAGATGCTTAGAGGATAGTTGCATACATCAACAAAAAATGGGTTTTTTAAAGTATTTTTTAGGAGGAAAGGAGGAAAATGGTCCTGCAAGCAGGGAAAAGGATGCAACTTAGGCCAATAAGTCATTATAAAAATATGTGGTTTCAAATGACACTATAACAAATCCCCCCTAATGTGTGAGGTTAGAAGAGAAACTGATGGTTGAAATACATTACAAAATAATCATGAAATCATGGAGGGGTCTAGGTGGGAGTAATTTAAGACCAATTCCAGAACAATACCTACAACATAAACAAGTAAGATACCTTCTTCCCAAGTTGGGCATACCCATGCTCAGGAGTGATTTAAGCATGGTCACCAAATCAAGTGCATTGTGGATCCATAAGTAATGAAAGGATAATTGATGTCCATGGCCATGAAAAATATAGACAGTGGATCCATGTAATATGTAAATCATAGCCATGAATGGATACATAGTGGAGCTATGTATCAAAATCAAAAAGAGGATATATGGACTGAACAAATTATCCTTTGCAAATACCAATGTGAAATAATGTGGTACAATCAATACAAATTGGGTAGGAGCACAAAAGAGGTGATGCTACTACTTGTCTTGAAGTCTTCAAAACAACCTTATGAGGTACGAATCTTACCCTATGTGAATAAATATGTTGAAATCGAACATAGGATACATCGTTTTATTATCGGTCATTGATGTATATCGTTAACAAATGTGAGACAACCCACCGATGATGATAATGGGTGTCAAGGTGCCTAGTACATTCTAACAAGTGTGAATATATGTGTTGAAGTCAAACACTTTTAGAATCTATCAATCAAGGGACAATGATGTATTCCCATGATCAATAGCGAGGGAACCTGCCACTGATGACTACAAGCCCCAAGGTACTAAAAAGACTTTAGATCCTAAATTCTAGAATAAAAGAGTTGAAGTCAATGGGATGAGATCTGTTGGAAGGAAGGAAATAAGGAATTCTCCATCATCCAGCATGAGGAACAACAGAAGGCCAAATATTTGAAAGAAATCGGACGAAAATACTGAAAGGACCACATCAAGGTATGACTCTGGCAGGCACCATATGGAATATCACATGGCAAAGACTCTCTGAATAGTATCCAATGATGAAGACTACTGACAAAGATGAGGAATCCACCAATGGGTTCAAATGGAAACCAAGGTACCGCACAAATCCCTATGTGTGATAGTGGTTGTTGATGTTGAACACAAGGGAAACCATCCAGCCAGTGACCACTGATGATTGACATTCATTGAGCGCAATCTTACCTATCAATGACGTAAATAGGCCCAAGGTAAAACTCCAGTTCATACTCTCAAAGAAATTAGTCATAGTCGATATGAGAAAACAAGCTAACAAGAATTCAATGGGGACCTTCTATACTAGCACAATTTAGAAACAAAGATACTTGTGAAACTGAGAAGTACTTGACACATGGGAAGGCTGACTTGGAAAGTTAAGAGTTATATAGAGTGGCCAACACAGGCTGAATTCCCTTGAACAGCAACACGACATGAAAAGTGACTTTGGAAGCATAGACTATGAACTAGGATACGTCTTCAACACAGGAGGCATCAACAAATGCTCCATATGACAGGAAGAATAACCAGTCGGAGGGGATTATGCTCAAAAATGAGGAAAGGACTCCTAAGGCCATACTAAACCCAAGATAGTGAGATAAATACTCATAATATTGTGCTCCATTCAAGGGTGACACAAGTAGCTTCCATATAAAAAAATGAGACTCTTTCCCATCCTTCTTTTTTTATTTTTTTATGTTTTTGTCTTTTTCTTATTATAAAGCATGAAAAAGAATAAAAGAATGTTATAGTTGTTGGACAGTTGGTTGTCATTCATGTCAACCCTTGAATATTTATGTCAACCCTTGGAGAATTCTGGAAGCCCCAAAGATGTGGATGAGATCATTGGAAAGTTGGTCATCATTTGTATGATTGATATTGATGGTGAGTTAGTTTTCATTGATGTCAGTTGATGTCAACAGTTGTGTTAGATGCACTTGAAGAATTCTAGTAGTTTTGAAGGTATGGTCATGGAACCTGCATTTGATCGCGTAACAAATACATAAAGGTAAGTATACTTGCAAGTAATACTATCATAGATGGATAGTATGCATCATGCCATTTCTGGTGATATATGGTACTCCGCATAGTTCCTCACAGTTGAGGAGATATGGCTCTGTGAAATTGGAGGACCCTCAAGAATATTCTAGAAGCCTCTATAAGGTCATCAATAAGCTTGACCAGTCAAAGTGGTTGCAACAAGGGATTAATTATTGAAAGATTAATTTTTGAGAATGATTTTTGAAAGATTAATTAATTATCAAAAAAGATTAATTAATAATTGCAGGGATAATTAATTATTGAGATTGGTTGTCATTGATGTAAACCCTTGAGCAAAGTTGCCATGTTGAAGTAAAGTGGCAGTAAACAAAATATAATTAATTATTGTAGGGATAATTAATTATTAAAGGGATCATTAATTAATGCATGTTGATGTAAAGTGGCAGTAAATAGAAAATAATTAATTATTGCATGTGAGTTGCAAGCCATCATGAGTTGCATGGTAGTTGCATGTCATTAAGAAATTTCTCTTTATACCATAGAGAAGATTCCATTGCAAATAAATTTTGTGTATTCACTTCTAGAAATAAAGGTTAGAGGCAGAGAAGTTCAGGTGAAGTAAAGAAGGCTGAAATTCCAAGGGAGGATGAAGTTTTTGATGACATGTTATAAGGCATGTTATTTACAGCTCGTCTTACTATTTTCACTATACTTTTTTTTTCTAGAAATACTCAGATAGAAAAAAACGGATTATGTTGAGAATACATAGCAAGGTACCTGTGGTACAAATTTCAGCTTCTGGGTCATTATACTTTTGGATATACACTATGTGGAAGATAGGGATTTTGACTAGTCCTGAAACTAGTTTTAAACAGGTGTTCCAAGTAAAAAAGTCATAATTTCTTCATAGAGAATCAAAATTATGTGAGATTAATTGCAATAGAAATATTAAAGGCCGTATTTTTTTGTGTGATATTTTCATAATAATATATTAAATATTGAGCACGTAGCATGGCGTACAAGTTCTCTCTCTAGAATAGGACAGAATTCAGCAAGGTCTGTCATTTTCTCTATAACTCCTTTTAAGGAATGATTCAAGGAGTGAAACTTGGAGTAATTTCAGAATACATACTGAAAAAGGTTGGGTACAAGTTTCATACCTTTATTCATTATAGGTACAGAGTTATTCTTGTTGAAATATAGGATTTGTGACTAATCCAAAACTAGTCTTATGAGACTGATGTAAAGGTTGATGAAGATGTTATTCTCTTTTTGTTGAAGTTGAGGAAGGTATGAAGGTATGTGATCATATACACTAGGTCAACTACAAGATCATAGGTTGTTTTGATAGGTTTACAGTGACAGTGATGGTATATTATTCTAGTGACAGGTACAGGGACAGGTTAATGTGGTAGTGACAGATTGGTCTATAGTTATATTCCAGGGGGGTTGGATGGGGAAAGTAAATGGGGTTGTAGCCTCCTTCCAGTTTTAGTCGATAAATCAAGGAGTTGGAGCTTCCTTCAGATTGGAGCTTGAAAATTAGTGGGTTGGAGCCTCCTTCCAGTTGGATCTGGAAAATTGGGAAGTTGGTGCTTCCTATGAATGTATTTCTTCTGACATATAA
>CBVK0103817749.1:0-10767 GCA_900067695.1 Picea abies | reverse complement strand
TTGTGATTGTGTTTCTCTCAATGATCATATCTATGTTATGGTTATCTAGTAAATTGAAAAGAAACCTAATAATAGCTTAAACCTTAACAGTTAGCATTGTGGATTATTGTGCAGTAGAGTCACGATAAGTATGGGTCACATGGACAAGGATAGATTAGTAAGACACTTGGAAGGATTGGATAGGTATATATCAGTGGATGAGAGCGTGAGTCCAGGACATATTGTTTCAAAGACTAACTTAGAGACAATTGGATGTTTTTGAATGCTTTTATATATGGCAGTGATTTACAAGAGGAAGCACCAATGGACAAAAAATATAAAATGAAGTAGGTATAGGAAGACCTACATTTGATCTACATGAAATATTACACAGAAGTGAAGGAGAGACAAATAGTCAAAGAAGAGATCAAAAGAGTGAAGAAAGGGAGAGCAGCTCCAAGGAAAGCTCAAACAAGGGGAGTATCCCCAGAGAGAGAGTTACCCTTTTTCTTAGGATGTCAAAGGGGCAGAGAAAAATAGAGGGATGAAGACATGGGGAGTAGCCCCAAGGAATATACCCTTTTCCATTGACTTCAAAGGGGAGAGATAGAAACATTGATGAGGATCAATAATCATGGGGGGAGCATGAGCTTGGTGTTGCCAGCTCTAAGTGTTGTCATCAATGTTGGTGTTTCCATCAATTCCAAAAGGGGAGATTGTTGAACAGTTGGTTTGGAAAGTTGGTTTTCATTGATGTCAACCCTTGAAGATTGATGTCAACCCTTGGATAAGTCCGAAAACCCCAAAGATGTGGATGCGATCATTGGACAGCTGGTCGTCATTTGTATGATTGAGATTAATGGTGAGTTATTTTTCATTGATGTCAGTTGTGTTCAATGCACTTAAAGAATTTTGGTAGCGTCAAAGGTATGGTCATGGAACCCGCATTTGATCTAGGAATGAAGACATGAAGGTCGGTATACTTGTAGGTAAGACTATCATAGATGGATAGTATGTGTCATGCCATTTCTAGTGATATATGGTACACCACGTAGTTTCTCGCAATTGAGGAGATATGGCTATCTGAAGTTGGAGGACCCTCAAGAATATTCTATAAGCCTCTAGAAGGTCATCAAGAAGCTTGACCAGTCAAAGTGGTTGCAACAAGGGATTAATTGTTGAGAATGATTGTTGAAAGATTAAATAATTATCAAAAAAGATAAATTAATTATTGCAGGGATAATTAATTATTGAGATTGGTTATCATTGATGTCAACCCTTGAGAAAAGTTGCATGTCGAAGTAAAGTGGCAGTAAACAAAATATAATTAAATATTACAATGATAATTAATTATTGCATGTCGAAGTAAAGTGGGAGTAAAAAAAGATAACTAATTATTTTGGGGATAATTAATTATTGCAGGACAGTTGCATGTCATTAAGAAATTTATCTTTATAACACAGAGAAGATTCCATTGTAAATCACTTCTATATATTCACTTTTGAGAATTCAGGTTGGATCCAAAGAAGTCCAGGTGAAGTAAAGAAGGCCAAAATTCCAAGGGAGGATAAAGTTTTTGATGATGTGTTCTAAGGTATGTTATTTACAGGTCATCTTACAATTTTTTCTATAAAAAAAATTATAGAATGATTCAGATAGTGAAAATTAGATATTGTTGATAAGACATATCAAGGTACTTGTGGTAGAAATTTCAACTTTTGTTTCATTTTACATTTAGAGATACATTATGTGGAAGATAGGGATTTTGACTAGTCCTTAAACTAGTTTTAAACAGGTGTTACAAGTAAAACAATCATAACTTCTTCATAGAGAATCAAAATGATGTGAGAAAAAATGAAATGGAAATATTACAGGACGTAGTTTTTTTTTTGAGATTTTCAGAAGAAGATATCAAATATTGAGCACGTGGCATGTTGTACAAGTTATGTCTCTAGAATAGGACAGAATTCAGCAAGGTCTATCGTTTTCTCTATAAATCCTTTTAATGAATGATTCAAGGAGTGAAACTTTGAGGAATTTCAGAAGAAATATTGACTAAGGTTGGGTAGAAGTTTCAGACCTTCATTCATTACATGTATAGAGTTATTCTCATTGAAATCTAGGGTTTGTGACTAATCCAAAACTAGTCATGTGAGACTGATGTAAAGGTTGATGAAGATGTTATTCTCTTTTTGTTGAAGTTGAGGAAGGTATGCATGTATGATATCACATACACTAGGTTAGCTTAAATATCATAGGTTTTTGTGATAGGTTTACAGTGACAATGATGGTATATCAATCCAGTGACAGGGACAGTGACAGGTTGATGTGGTAGTGACAGATTGGTATACACTTATATTACAGGGCGGTTGGAGGGGGTAAGGAAAGGGGGTTTTATCCTCCTTCCATTTGTAGCTGGTAAATCAAGGAGTTGGAGCTTCCTTTTGGTTGGAGCTTGAGAATTTGGGGGATGGTCCTAGAAAATTGGGAAGTTGGTGCTTCCTATGAATGTTTTTCTTCTGACATATAAGAAAAAAATTCCATGATTGTATCCTGCATTGGGTTTCCACATAAATTTTGGTGTATTGTGTATCTGTGATTATTTTGTTATGCATTGTTGATGTACTAAACACAGATGATAAATTGATGAATGGTAACTGATCAAGTTAATGTTTATATGCTATGATTATTGAAGATTTTATATTGTGGTTAAAAGTGATAAAAGTGATTGTTAGCACTGGACATTTTTGTTAGACTGCTTTAAGTAAAAGCCTAATACCCATCAGGATTTGAAAAATTAGATCAATTTAAATTGGGTGTATCAGCAAGAAATAATAAGAAGGAGGACAATAGTCTGATTGTAGATTAGTGATCTACCATTGGGCATGGAGTCAAAACCACTCCGCGGATTGAAGGAAATCAAGCTAAATATCAGGTTAAGAGTTTATATGATCATGATTAGAAGAAAGGAAAGTGAAAAACAGAATAATTTCTACTAAACAGAGATCCTCTCTACATAATAGATTGAAAAGAAGCTTGAATACAAACAATGATTAGCATGCCATCTACATCAGATCCTTTGTTGCTCAGGGATCCATTAATCAAAGGTAGCCTTTGATCCTCAAATCCTGCAATATAGTCAATCAAGAAGATAACAAAAGAAATGGTAAAACAAAGAAAAAAACTCTCATGAATCTCTAATGCAGAAATTTTAATTACAATAGGCCCTTGGGCTTACAATTGAGCAGCTAAATGAGCAGCTAAACTGCTCTTCCAACTCTCTCCTCTCTTCGATCATGAATCCAACCTCTTCCTTATGAAAAAATCTACTTTCATATATAGTGAATGATCTCTATTTACCCTAAGGAGGTCGAAACCAAGGAGCTACATAGGATCCTCCTCCATTTAGGAGTCGTGTTACAAAAGATTCCAACAAAAACCAAACAATTCTTATTTTTTGGGATCTTGTCTATTGAGATAAATGTCTTTTGAAACAGGTCATGATGCTTGATCTGGAGATGGAACACATGTCCCTCATGTCCAAATAACTCCTAGGAGACTATTCGAATATTCCTTGATAGCTACCAGCCTTACCATAGCTCGAATTTGTCAGACTATTAGAGTTCACAACGCCTTTGACAGTATGCACTGTGAACTTTCCTGTAGGTGATGTTTTTATATTTTCTCCAAAACTCCGAAATGGGTGAGGCTGAATTTTTGTCAAAAAGTCAAAAATATCATGTTTTCCCTCCACACCAAATTTTAGGGGAACCTAGATTGGCATTCAAAAGTTATGATCAAAAAATCCTTTGTTGTGTGCTAATGCTTACAAACTATCATAAATTACCAGTTCGCAGTGTCGGTGCTACAAACTTTCCTGTAGCAACCTGTTTCACTTTACTAAATTTTTTAACATCTCAAAATTGTATCAAGTGTCCATCTATGCTGCAAAAACTTCATAATCTTGGTACATGACTAGAAGAAAGAATCAAAATAGCTAATCATGGTTTACAAAATATAGTCATCATCAAAAAGTTGTAAAATGCATGAAATAAGAAATTTGACCAAAATTGATGTTGGTTATGGAAGCTTAATGCCTTCATTTTTTAATTCGGGAGCTTCTCATGGTAGCAAACTTGGCCTGCATGTCCAGGTTTCTCTTGGCCAATTCTTCTTTAGAAGGTTGTAGTTATGCCTTTAATTTTCTGATTTAAGCTTGATGAGATCTATTTTTCCTGTTGAGGGGCAAGAATCTTTTGCTAAAAATATTGCCTTATCAATGGTATCATGGTACATGCTCATCACTCCCTTAAGATTCTTCCTATAATCCAAGTCTTTGAACTTGTACAAAGCTTTATGAACCTTACTCTATACACATTGAGGTATGAGAGAAGACACTCTTTCAACATGAGGGGTAAAGAACAGCAACTGAGAGTTATAATAAAATGGAGACAAAATGTGAATTCTCTACTAAAATAAGGTTTTTTCATCAATATAAATATCAGTTAACAGCATGATAATGTGTGTAATCTTTAAACCTAGTTCAACAGATGATCAATCACATATTTTAAGTTTGATATGGGTGCAGATTCTCTATTTCTAAAACTAAACTTTTAAAGATGTAGAAGATGAAGGTTTCATCTATGTTGGAACAGAGGGTTCGTAGCGCCCTATTCGAAGCATCAAAGTAATCAGCTTACAACACTAGGGAAAATTCAATGGAACAGGTAAATTCTGAGCAGTGTGAAAGATGAATGAGGTCAAAAGGCAGCCTAGTCTAGTGGGCAAGGTTCAAAACATCATCAAGGTGAGTTTGAAAGCTGGATGAAAAATAATTTGACGGTTTGTGGCGCCAATAGATAAACCAGCATAAACCTTCTCTCAACCTTTAAACAGCATGGAAACCCTCATGGAGTACCTGGTAGACCTAGGCTAGATGCAGATGTCTATGAATTTGAATGTGTTTGCAAGCTATCGAACCTCCATTTCTCCTCTTCAACCAGTCTACAGTGCCAGTTCACAGTGCATGTTTGTAGCACCATGTTCACTATGTCAGTTCGCAGTGCAAAATTCAAACATAGATTTCACACTTCAAGGAGAATGTTAGTAGGTTTTATGACATAATCCTTGAAGAAGTGGTTAAATGTAGTCTCTAAAAAAAATGAAATTCTCTTTGACACGATCCTTTAATTGCAATGATGACAAATGAATGCATGTGGTACTTAGAGTACGATGTGAACTCTCCTAGTGAGTTGGCATCACATACACCCAACTTTGACTTGACACTTAAATGGATGGATGGTGACAAGGAGAAACTTATGTACAACTTGGAGGTGTGACATGTCAAGGTAATGATGTAAGGATCAAAAGTGTGACTCAAAAACAAAACCAAAGTTATTCTTTTTTACCCCTACAATTATATCTGCTAACAATGCTCATACTAATTCACACCCCCCCCCTCTCAGTATTCCAACAATAGTAAAATGGAGGAAATGAGCATCGCGTACAAGGAACATACCTATTCTTAATGCAAGGAAACACATGCAAGGCATGGATGCTTGAGGTATTTTTCCTCCAGGGATAAAAGGTAACGATTCGCAAAGGCTAGTATTGCAAGGCTGGAAACTGTTTGAGAATGCATATAAAAATGGCTATATAACATCAATTTGAAGCTGGCATTAAGCCCAAAAAGTGCAAGTAGTCAATATGAAATGCAAGTACAACTCAACACAATGATTTTGGAATCACCGTAGTTAATTGGCCAGCAAAATATGAGAGGAACACATGTAGATTCAATGCAAAGTCAAGGCAGGACGAAACATGGCTTCTAATCCTACAAACAAAACTGCATGATGGGTGCCAAAATATCTAGGAAGGTACTCCCATGAAGAGGTAATCTCTACCATCCATTAACAACACCTTTATAGTAGCTAGAAGGTATAATGTGGAAAATGAATGTGGTTGACCCTATGGAAAATATGTGATCATTTACGAATAAATGCATTGTGTAGGTGAGATGAAACCTACTCTATATGTCAGTAAGGAACATAACACCTGCCAAAGAGTCAGAGAAATTACAATAGATGTAGCAACACCTGTGAGAAAGAGACACCTTTAAAAGAAAATTGCATGACAAAACATCTCTAGATCATTTAATTATTCTGATCAGCAATAAAAAATGTTAGAAGGGGTAAAAAACTATGTAAAAAGGTGGGAAAAAAATAGGTTAAAATAGGTAAAAAAATGAATTTTTACCATATCATTTGATTTTTACCCACTTGGAGTGAATTTGCAGCCCTTTTTACCCTTCAACCTTCCGAGGAATGGTACAAGACACACATGGATCGAAATTCAAAACCGATTGGACTAGGTAAAAGACCATTCCTTCTTCATCATTTTCATCCAAAAAAAATAGACTTTAGTCGATTTTTTTAGTTTTAAAGAATTTTTAAGGTTACACGAACTGATTTGAAAAGGGTCGCATACATATAGACATGTATGCTATTCCATTTAATGACAATTGTGTATGTACATGACTGTCCTAACTGGAAGTAGTGTACATCTACGCAAACCTCAAAAATAAAAATAAAAATTCTTACTCAAAAATTTGAATTTTTGTAGGATGGTGATTGACTGGAGAGAAAGGGTGCATGGAGATGTCAACAATGAATTCATGGATGACCCTGAGGCTCGAGAAGCCCTCCGACAGTGAGGATTTTATAAACTCTTCTGATGTAATGGGATTAGGGCCCAGAAAATATTTCTAGAAACACTAATTGATTACTCGGAGCCCAATGTTGATGACTTTATGATCAATTGGAAATATTTAAAGATTGAGACATAGGATATTTATTTCCTTATAGGGATACCTCATCGAGGCGATGTAGTAAACCTCAAAGGAAAAGGATCCATCGGTCTCACGATCAATGAATATATTGATATCTATTGCTTGGCTGAGACAAAAAAGGCTGGGAGCCAACTCCCAATAAAACAACTAGAAAGTCTCAGTCTAAAAATTATTGTCTTAATGATTTCCCACATTGCAGGGTCAACATATTTACATCAAGATTAAAGAACCATGATGTTCTATGTAGTAGAATGCTTGAGGTATGTTTTATATTACTGGAGTACCTCATTGTTGATGTGCATGAAGGCTCAGCTGACAGGATGTAAGCAAGGAAACATGAATAATTTTGGCTTTGGAAGCATTTTATGCACCTTTTTCTTCGATGGAGTGCCTATGTTGAGTCCTTGGGTGGATATCCATCCTCATTATGTCCAAGATGGCATGATGGAGAGATGGACCGAGGTACTACTGAGGCAAGGAGGAGGTCAGTTGGATAATCCATGGGACAACATTTTTTTTTCTTGGTGGTCATGTCAAGTCATTGCAATAGAGAACTACCCTTATGCAAGGATATATTATCGCAATGATCGGGATATTCCTATTCCTTCTAGCAGTTCCTACGGTGATATTGGTAAAAAAACATTTTTGATTATTTGATTGTTATATTTTATTTGATTAAATTATTTAAGAAGTAAATATTTTTTGTGTGAATCAAGATAATGATTTGATTACTCGATTGTGTAATTATGGGACTGAGACAGCCTAAGGGGTTTCCTCGGCATGGCTGACGTGGTCGAGATGAAAAATGACAAGAAGATGTTGATCGAGTGTTAGAGAATGTCCAAATGAAACTTAAAATATTTTTATGCCTCGTGTCGATGATACAGATTGAGGATTTGTCGGAGCAGATGAAGTGGTAGGTGGTTGGGGTACCAAGATCATCGGTGTGAATTTTTTGGCATATGACCAATGTTGTGGTTTGCTACGAGAGACATGTAGAGGGAAGGGTTGGTCCCTCATAATCATAATGAGGATATATTTGTATTTTTTGTATTATCGGTCCTTAGATATGGGCAATCAAGGCTAAAAGCCTATTTTGTAACATGATTCACATGTTGTACTTAATGAACATTGATGATGGTATATATATATATATATATATAGGCTTTTAGCCTTAATTGTCCATATTATATGTATGTGTGTGTGTGTGTGATCCTTTTTCCTTCACTATATTGCGCCAATGATTCTATTAGATACATGTATGATTTTTTGTGCTTCTGATTAATGTGAATGATATAAGTCCCATTCTAGCACATAGTTAGAAAATGCATCGGATAATGAAGTGCAAATTCTCGGAACATGAATATAAGTGATATAATCAAAATGACGCTCCAACAAACGTACCTGAAGGAAATGACGATATAGTATAGGGTCACAAATACGAAATTCATCGTTTAGTTGTGACACTACCAACAGAACGTCCAAACAAAATTCTAAGGGTTGAATGCCATGTGCAATGGCATCACAAAGTAGTTCAATAATAGCATTGTATTTGGACACATTATTGGTAGACAATTCAATACAAGTTCCCCCAAAAACGACCAATTGGCCCGTGGGAAAATAAATTACCCAAACGGCAGAAGCAAGGTTCCAAGCGTAACAACTAGCATCATCAGTGAACACTATGAAAACCAGAGAATCACATGACATTTTCCAACCAAGAAGAATCACCATAAGCACCATTAATGCAAAAAGAGGTCTATACTAATACTAAATACAACAATGTACAACAATTACAAAGGGAACGCCTAAGCGTAATACTTCTTAAGATAGAACCCATTTCTTATCTCTGAAAGCATATTCCCCTCAAAATACTCCAACTCATAGGCTCCTTTCTGAAGGTCACATCTTACAATGTAAGGGTCATGCCATAGCGTATTGAACTTGCTTTCCCCCAAGGAAGCTTTTTCCTGGTCATAAATCAAAACAAGATCACCTTTAGAAAATATACTTTGATGCACGAACTTGTCATATTGACTCTTAACTCATTTTTTACACACTTCATTTGTGGTAGTGGCATGACGACGATACTCATCAAGATGTTTCAAGTGAACAAGGCATGTTTCTAACTCAAAATAATCAGGTAGAATCTCTATGGAAATATTAAGTGAAGGTATTTCACAATCAGTCAGTAAGACTACCTCCAACCCATGAACGAGTTGGAATGGGAAAAATCCAGTAGCAGTCTTAATCACATTTATGTATTCCCATAAAGCATGATATTCTAGTTAGACTTACTCACATTGACAATACACTGTAGAATGGTCTTGAGAGACTTATTAACAGCCTCAACTTTCCCATTCTCTTGTGGGTAATATGGAGATGAATTCTCATGCCTAAAATCCAATTTTGATTCGAGCTCTGATATCATTTTGTTATGGAAGTGATTGCCATGGTCAATGAAAATCTCTTTCGGAACACCAAACTGCATAATCACCCGATTGAATATAAAGAGTGCAACAATATCGCCATCACTTGAAAAAGTAGAATGGGCCTCTGCCCACTTCGTGAAGTAATCGACAACATGATGATATAACATTGCCCCATAGATGACAGCGGGTGGCATGTCATGAAATAGGCACCCCACTTAGTGAAAGGATCAACAATGATGACTGGAAATAACAGATTTGGATGTGCATGCATTTTACAAGTAAAAACCTGAAACTAATGACATTTTATTACTGCCTCAATACAATATTTGAATATCGATGGCCAAAAATATCCAACACACAAGATTTTTTGGGTTGCTTCCAACCCATACAGATTACCTCCACATGCTCCATTGTGAGAGTCATTTAAGACAGACTCTGCTTCTTCGTGATTCAAACAATGACGTAATATTGAGTCTACACCATGGTGATACAAGGTGTCACTGATTATGAGATAGTTTTTCGCATGTTGGCGAATGCATCATCGTTCAGATTTTGAATAATGCGAGAAGAACTTCAAAGTTTGGAGATATAAAAGAATGTCTCCATACCAAGGATCATTAGAAGATATCAGTAAGATGTATTCATTTGTTAATGAGTCCTCAAATGGTTCCTCTTTATCTTCCCTAGGAAACTCCGACATCAATTCTGCAAAAACAAGTGACTTTTTGGACTTTGTCAACGTGAAGTCTAAGTCAAATACTTGCAAAATCACAATCCATTTTTTGAATTTCCCTTCGATGATATGATGAGTCAAGACATACTAGAAAGGATTGACATCTGCAATAATAGTAGTTATATGAAGGAGAATGTAATGTCAGAGTCTCTGGACAACATGGACAGCTGCTAGAGCTAGTTTGTCAACATGCAAATATCTCAACTCAGCATCGACCAAACCGTGAGTCGGGTAATAAATGAGGTGCTTGACAATCATGTTGATGAAAAGGAATGGCTATCCTAATACCAACATTTTCAAATCTTAATAGGCTAAAGCAAGATAGTCGGGATTGTTACCCTATGTTTATAGTGTTTTTCAAAAATATAAATTGATCCTCAAGAAATATGTTCTTGGCACTAATGTTGTCTTTTATATTGTGTTATGTCAAATAAATAAAGAAATGTTTGTATCTGAAAATTATAATAGATTCAAAGAACAGTAATAAAATAGAAAATATTCCCCAGATGGGGTGTCACCGAGCACATTGTATCCTTTGACTAGTGGGAGGACACCTAGCCTCACTCACCACCACATCTCACCAATGCACACCACACTCCCACCCTCCAATGATCTCATTTAACTCTATGCATTTAAGTTTCCAGGCAAAGCACCCCCATTATCGCCCTCGCACAGGCCTTGTTATGGTGATGGCGCTCCAGTACGTAGATGAAATTAAGGCGATGGGTTGGCCTTCTAGCTAGTCCCATCACAAGATATGGATCTATGGGTTATAC